>JAUCNO010000152.1:4401260-4421112 GCA_032353835.1 Enteromius viviparus
TTGGTGAGCACCCAATCCAATTGTATTGCATGGGAAAAGTATAAAAAGCACTGCTGTAATTAACACTATCCTCTTGCCATGTGACCAGTTGGATGGTATAAAATGTTAGAAGTCTTTCAAATGTAATTGGAAATGTAAAAATAAACACTAAACATGTAAACAGCCGAAAACAGTGAAAAGAAAGAAAAAGAAAAAAGGGCTCAATCCTAGCTTTACTGGCACAAGGAGGATTCAGTGATCGTCAAGTTGCTCCTATCCTTAAAATTTCAAAGAAGTCAGTTCACAAAAAAATCAAACAAACGTGCATTGTTTTCTATTAGTGAGATTAACAGTTTGAAGAATAAAACCCAAAAGAAACTGCGATATCTTATTTTTTTCCAGAGCTGTATATGGTAGGTCTATATGTGGTGGTGGGCCGGCTGGACCATAAAATGCCAGGGCCGATTTTTACTCCTAGTCCAGTCCTGTCAGTAATACACTAAGACGTCATGGTTTAAAATCTTGCATCTTGCGTCCCCTGCTTAAGTCAGCCCATGTCCAGGCCCGTCTGAAGTTTGCCAGGGACCATCTGGATGGAGGAGTTATGGAAGAAAGCCCTGTGGTCAGATGAGACCAAAGTAGAACTTGTTGGTCTTAACTCCATTCGCCGTGTTTTGAGGAAGAAGAATGATGAATATTATCCTAATAATACCATACCTACTGTGAAGCATGGGGCTGGAAGCATAATGCTCTGGGGGTGTTTTTTTGCACAAGGCACTGGACGACTGCACTGTATTAGGGAGAGGATGAATAGGGTCATGTATTGTGACATATTGGGCAAAACCTCCTTCCCTCAGTCAGAGCATTAAAGATGGGTCTTGGCTGGGTCTTCCAACATGACAAAGACCCAAAGCACACAGCCACGAAAACCAAGGAGTGGCTCCGTAAGAACCATACCAAGGTTATAAGGCCTAACCTCTGTTGTTCCTGTTTGCTTGTTCTGACCCTGCCTGTACAACTTCTCTCTGAAAAAAATGCTACACACTGATCCGCACGTCCCCGTCTCCCATGTCACAGTATGGTATACAAACTTCAGTCTGCAAAACTATGTGAATTTTTAATATCTAATGGCTTATAAAATGTCAAATTAAATTTTATAATACACCTTTCCTCATTTTGTAGTACGCTGAGTGCATGACTATGCTCATTAAAATAGTTTATTTACCAACAGATAAATGTGATTTAAAATCAAAAGTACATCACATATTTGACAGAAGACTGGCATTTCCTCTTTTATTGCACTGCACACCACAAGTCTCAGCTCTATATTCTACATGATCAACTTTAACCCAACTGGTTGAGGAAAAATACTTTAATAGAAACATTTCATGCATTTGATTACTGATTACATTCTCATCCTCATCCTCATTTAATTTGCCCAAACTCATGTTTGAGGGTGAAGGTTTTATAACGGTAAGTTGCAATGTGTAAAAGTTCACGAGTGCACTATCATAGCACAAATTGAAAAGTTCATTAAATGCTCCAAAGAAGCGGTTTGTCTGTCTGGTTGAGATGGGGTGATGTAGAATGTCACTTTTGCTTTTCTGGCATCCAACTGCAAAGAGGTACGCTTGTTGCTGTTAAGGTGCTCCTCCTGCAGCATGACTAAAGTTGAAATGAACATTAAATATTAGACACAAACAATGTCCAAATCACAAAGAAAACAACATTATAAAAGTGATCAAACATCTCAATGGCTACTGAAATATGTGAATTCATTTGAAAACTTGATTTTGATATTCACATTTGAGAAACTCAAAACACAATATTAACTTGGTGTTTGGTGTGTTTATGTAGTCTTTTATTATTATTATTATTATTATTGCAATTTGTGTAAAGTGTAATGGAAATGTGGCTACTGACTAAAAAAAATATATATATTTTTTAAGCTGACACCCTTTCTTTCTTTACAACAAATGATTGAGTTGAATAAAAACATATTCATGATGCAAGCAGAATGTAAATATAGATCATTTAAATATTTTTTTTCAATGTATTCCTATATATAAAACATTACAAAGGCCTGTACACAAATGAGTCAACAACATGACAGCTATGACAAGAGACATAATTTATCAAACATAAGTCAAATTCTTAGTTATTTTAATAAAGTAAAATAACAACAACAATGAAAAACTCCCTAAAAATAGCCACTTAGTTTAGTTTAGTTATTTAGTATTTAGTTATATATATTATTTATTTGTAATTTCTTGTATTATTGTATTATTTCTTTCTTTTACTAATGCACCATGGAGGGTTTGTGTGAAACGGCATTTCAATACAATGTATACTGTGTATATTGTTGTATTGACAATAAACCTCTCTTGAATCTTGAATCTGAAAATGAAGGCTCAATTCCTTTTCCTTAACATCAGATTACAAAGGCTTTGGAAATGTCATAAGATTCAGAGAAAACTGGACACCCGTGGTCTTCACTGCACTGCATCATTCATTGACATGATTCTGTCATTGACTTTACTAAATGGGTGCAAACAAAACAGTCCACCGTGCCATCTACGGATGCCAACTAAAGCTCTATCTTGCAATAAGGAAGCCATATGTGAACATGATCCAGAAGCCTTGTTGCATCCAGTGGGCCAAGGCTAATTCAAAATGAACTGTTTTAAAGTGTACAAATCTGATCATTGTTGGAAATCATGGCTGCTGTGTCCTTGGGCCTAAAGAGGAGAGAGACCTTACAGCATGTTATCAGCATTCAAAACATGAAAAGTCAGCATCTTTGAGGAGGTGCATACGGTATGGACAGCTTGCATGTTTTAGAAGGTAATGCTGAAAGGTTTATAAAGGTTTCAGAGCCACATATGCTCCCCTCCAGATGACGCCAGGGAAGACCTTGTGTATTTCAGCAGGATGATGCAGCTATTACAAGAGCATGGCTTCGTAGTAGAATTGCAGGTGCAGAATTGTCCTGCGGAAGTCCAGATCTTTCATCTATAGAGGATATTTGGATTCAACTTTTATTGTCATTACACAGGTACAATGTAACGAAATGAGACCCCTCCATTCATACACAAACATTGGGGTACAGTAGTGAGAGGTAATCATTAAATTGGCGCTTCATTAAACAAAAAATATGTCAAAGATGAACTCCTCAGCAGCTAGCTATCTATCTATCTACTTATCTATCTATCATTGGTTTGTTTGGTAGGGTTTTGTTCAGCACTAGTGGTTAAGATGAACACTCAGATAGTGATTGGTAGCTCTCAAGCAAATCATCTCTGCTAATAGCCAGAGAGTGTTTTTATGAGGTTATATAAATTGGATGCTTTTAATGATTTATTTTCTGCTGTCAATGATCTATTAAATTACTCATTCCATCCTATTTCTGTCCTCCCTTTAATTGTAGCACAATATAAATTTCTCCAATGTCATTTCTGCCCCAGGGGCATGGTAACAAGCTGTGAAATTAATCATGACTTGTGTAGTTTAAGCAGAAGTGGGGATTGTGTTGGGCAGGCTGAGTGTTAGTGACAAAGTCTCATGCTGGGTGAGACTTTTCTCTCTAGTCTTGGGCAGTTTTCTTTTACTCCTAAACTCAGGACATTATCCGGGTGACTGTTTACATTTTTTGGCGTATAAAATATTTCCTGACAAGCTTCTTCTGACTTAGGCATTACAAGTCAAGCCACCATAAACACACCAGCATTAAGGGTACAGCATCTGGTGCTGTGTGTTAGTAGAAAGAGCACCCCCTATTGGTAAGAGGACATGTTTTGATGTGCTGGTTTTTCATCTGCCCCTTTTAGAGTGATTGCTCACTGCTATTCAAGATGTAATGATACCTACTAAATATGTTGCTCCAAAGCCATAACTGAATGCATTTTGCCATGGAAAATTAAAACAGCAAATCATCGAGATGAAATAACCAATCCAGCCAAGCGTTTCTTATAACGCAGGTGTCTGGAGTTTAGACTGATAAGTTCATGTTTCAGGGTGGGTGTGCTAATTGTGGGAAACCGCACGATGGACTCCAGATGCATGTTTAATAATATGAAATAAGGTGAGTCTTCATGTGTGTTTTTGCACTCACAGATGTTACTGATTACACCTGTAAGTGCTAAATAAAGCACGGCACATGGCTGCTTTCGTGTGCTCTGGAAAAAAATGCTTTCCTTCAGTTATACATATTTAAATGGCATATAAAAAGGCTTATAAAATGCATAGCAGGTCTTTCTCAATGCTGATTAAAACAGCCATCTACTTGTGCTAGAACAGTCATGGCGCAAAACACCTGTTCTCTGTTCAGCACCTAATGTATAAAGCCAAAATGTGAGATATAACTGACAAAATGTTTATATTTTCTTTATTTTTAGCAAAAGAGCAAAGTAATTGCATTTATGCATTTTGCATAAATATACATATGTGTGATATATTTGATCACCTCATGCATTCCCTGGAAATCTCATGACATGTTGTTGCTAATGTCATGCAATCCAAATGGAGCTACAGTAAAATGCATTATAATAACACAATACAATAATATCTACAATTCACAATTTTCTACAGTGTCCAATCCAGCCTTTACAGCTTACAGTAAGGGTTATGTTGGTGCATCTCTTAATATGCACACTAACGACTGATGCTGGAATTGTGGTCTTCAGCGACTTTATTACAGAACCATGCTAGAAACGCTGGTTTGAATCCTGCTCTGAGTTAGTATAATGAGTAGAACTGGAGCAGTTTCATGTTTGTTAGAAATATGTGCAGAAACACATATTTCAACACTTTATTTTAGTGTACCCTTGTTACACGTTACATGTACTTCCTATTATGGTAACAATTAATTATGTATAAGTTATGTACTTAATGTTAATGGTAAATTACACTGTAACAAGGCAACTTAAAACAAAGTGCAACCATAGCTAAAACAGCACATAATTGTACCTTACCGTCCCAGTGACAGCTTTTGTACCTTTTTTTTCTGGTTGATTACCTTGGAAGTCCTGCTTATCAAATTTGACACAGCAAAAAATTTATCCAAAATGCAATTAACCCACAACAGCTATACCTCATTAGAAAGTAGAGCATTTGAGTCGTGCACAGACCACAGAACTGATGGGAGCAGCTCCTCTGGAGAACAGTGACTGGAACTAAACCTTCAGACTCACAGCCCATATCTGCATCTCTGTGAGTTACTGAAACCACTAGACACATACAGCATGTGTGGTGCAGAGCGGCTGTTTCACACCGTATGACTTGACAGACAATTGAAACACTTTACTATAGGGACCAATTCCTACTATTAACTATTTAAGGGTTAAAAGTGAAGATTCTGTCATCAATCACTTACCCCGTGACTGTCCCATTGATTGCCAAGTAATGAAAACTGTCAAGGGCTAAAAAGTATGAAAGACATCATCAGAAAAGTTTATGAAAATATCAGAATACTTTTTATATGCAAAAATAACTACTTTATTCAATAATTCGACGCTGTATTTAACAAATGTGTCTCTTTAGCGCCATTTTGGAGAGTATCACTGCATGCATACTGCGTACGCCGTTCTGTGTCAGGCGCGACAAATGGATGTTTTCATGCAAATCAAATCGTAAATGCATGCAGAAGACGTGTCATTGTGATTACGCCGTTTGCATTCAGCTCATATACTCCACAACAGCTGACACAGAGGGATTGTTAAGTTAAGTTATGATGCTATTTTTTATTTTCGTATACAAAAAGTATTCTATTGCCTTCATAACATTACGAATGTACCCCTCATTCCTTTACAGACATAGAAAGTATCTCTAGTTTTGTTGAATACGGTTATGGAATGCACTGTAAATAAGCAAAATGTTTGTGAACGCGGCCATCATAAATAAATCATTGCTTCAATCATTGCCTGTGAATGATGTCTTCATAAGCCAAGAGCTGACATCAGACTAGTTATTAACACCTTCATTGTCTTGTTTTGTCCTCATATTTTGCAATGGTTTAATTAGTAAAGAGTAGCATCTCGTTTAGTTCTAGGCCAGCGACTGGGGTTAATGTTTATCTTAGCTTACAGCTCCTCTTCTTCTCAGGCTTGTTAATGATGCTCTGCACTGATATGACCCAAAGGATAACCCAATTACGCTTGGACCTCAGGGGTAATGGCCTGTGTAGAAAAACGTGATCGCTAGGAATACGAAAACCGTGTCTTTGTACAAATTAATTACATTGTTTGTTAAAAAGTTGTCGTCGAGCCTTTATTCTTTGACAGCTCTGTGTTTTCCAGCCAGAGGAAGTACGCTAGGGTGCCGGCGTCTTTTATCATTAGTGACTTGATTTGACTTCAAAGCATGGTGCTATCTTTAACCTCTGTAAGACGGCGATCTGCGGACTCTTGGCGAAATTACATTCTGACACTTGCGCCTCTCTGTTTCTTTGACTGACTGAATGGAAAGCAGTCAGGGTGGAATGAAGACATTTCTTGTGTGAACGTTTTGTCCTGAGGGACTGACTCACTAAAGCCCGTCTCATCTCCCTGTCCTTTGCGCTTAGTTGCCTTGGAAACCCAGAGGTAACTACTAGGAGGTTTGGAAGCAGGAGCGCGATATTGACTTGGTGTCGGAATGCTCTACACAAGATCATCAGTCACATCACATTCCTCCAAACACAAACTCAATGGGTTCCATTATTCTTTCCCTCTTCAGAGCGCACGGCTTGGTTGAAATAAGTCACTAACTAGTATTTTTCACATGAAAAGCTCCAGGTTTCGGCAGCACAATGTTCAGCGTGACTGAAGGAAATGGAAACCCTGAACGTTCATCCTTTCCAGGAGTTGTTCTGTAGAGCTTGAGAGGAGGACGAGCATGTTTTATTGATTTACCGCGAAAACATGAGTTTCACTGTAACTCGTCCTTCACCGCGCCATCACAGAAAGATTCGTGTTTATGAGGCGTCCAGAAGCTCTCGCCCAGCCTACTGTCGGTTCCGCTTCAGCAGTGCAGGCGAGGGCAGCTGAACTACCGTAATCGCTGCATCAATTACATGCATCTGCGGAGAGCGCTTGTTACTCAATATGTATGAGATTAGAGGCCTGAGTTCAATTGCCTTATTCATGTTTGTGAGGGAACAATGTCAGGAGAAATTACAGAGTGCACTACTTTTTTTCCTGTACTTTTGTTCTCCTGCTCATGTCTGGTTTATACGGACACAATTAGACTTTCTTTTCACCTGCTGGAGAAGCTGTTGGGTCTTACTGATATGGACTGTTATGATCTTAAACGCTGCTTCATTATGTTACATGTGCTCATTTGTCATGCAGGGTATTATGCTGATGCCGGCTTTACGGTTTAAAATATGCATGTATCTTTGACGAGTATTAATTATGGCATCTTACATCATGCACTCTAGTTCTGCATCTGTTTATATGTATACTGTTGTCTGCATTCTCTGAGGATCTTTTTCCATCTTTCTTTGCAGAAAGGCTAGCCAGTACTGTAGATCAAATGCTGTTGAAATATGTGTGTTTAAACCCTAAACAGACATGAGTTGAATATGAACAGCCGAAAATCATCTTGCGTCACTTTTTATATCATCTGGATGCACGTAAAACATCCAATGGAATATATTTTGGAAAAGTTGTATCTCAAGATATGCTGCTTTATTAGGGTTAAAATAAAGCCAAAGTCCTCAATATTTATAATAGTTTTAGGTTGCACTTTATTTACAAAAGACAGTCCACTTTAGACTTCATACTAACGTACCTTGCAACTACATGTCAACTAATTCTCATTAATGTGCAACTATATGCCTACTAACTTTCAGAACAGACAGCTAAGTTAGGTTTGAGTTTTGTAGAATAAGTTCACATAGTCAGTATGTCGTATGCCTGTGAACCCATAAAAAAAAGAAAATATTAAACACATAGTCTACTAATACTCCAATGACTGCTAGTTGACAAAGTTACTTACTGTTAGTAGAACATCTAAAGTGGAGTATTGAAATAAAGTGTTACCATGTTTTATTTGATGCAAAAGTGTATAATAGTTACAATAATCATGCATCTTTTACATGTTTAAGTGAACTAAATTCCGTGCCTGTTTAAGGTGTGCTTGATTAGTTAAACTGTCACGGATAAAATGAGCTAAGTTAAATGACCTACAATGAAATATCTAGTTAAAATGCAAAGATGTAAATATTAATATAAAACACTTTAGAATAGGGAACACTTATTCACTATTAACTATGACTTTTCCATCAATAAATTTCTAATTTGCTGTTATTAATAGTTAGTAAGGTAGTTGTTAATTTTATATGTATTGAGAAGGATTAAGGATGTAGAATAAGGTTATGTGGAACAAGGCATTGATATGTGCTTAATTACTACAAATAAATGCCTAGTATTCAAGTAATATGCATGCTAATAAGCAATTAGTTACAAAGACCTTAAAAAAAGTGTAACCAGGGTTTAGCATATTAATATTAACATATACTCAATTTTATAACCTTAAAATTCATGTCAATACTGCAGATTAAAAGTTTTCTTACCTCAGTCTCTCAATGTGCACAAAGAACGTATAATAATCAGAATGTCCAAAACCATGGACAGTCATGTTGATTTTAGGTCAGCTTGACTAAATGATCTTAGAAAACCAAGTCATGACCCACATGCTCAAACAAACCCAACTATGATAAATGGAGGCAGGGAGCTGTTTCCACTGCTGAGTATGTTCACTAAAATATGTAATTGTATGCATTTTTAAAATCTAATCCTATTATGTAAAGTGACTCTTGTTTAAAGTGTACATTATAACAGTTCATGCATTTCCTGGCAATCAAACCAATGACTTTAGAAGCTCTAGCACCACTATCTGACTCTTTAATTTAGAGAGTAATTCTCACTTTTACTGTAACCAGATGCTTATTAGCATGCATATTACTAGCATATTGCAATTACAAAGCACATATTAATGCTCTATTCTGCATGACCATATTTTAGATCCCTTAATCCTACCTCACAGTGGCATTACATGTTTTCCTCTAATATTAGGAAAGCACAAAAGCTTATGTAAAGCACTATTATGATTGCAATGAATGACTCAAACATCATTGTCTGTAAAAGGTTACACTAAAAGAATCGAGCTTCAAAATGTGACAGTATGTAGTGTTTTTTAATCCATATCCCATCCCTTATTTTCTGCTGTCAAGAAAGAACAATATCCAGAACCCATGTTTCACCTCTTTTTCCCCATCTTCTCCCAGCTGAATGTCTTCAGCCTTGTTTCTGTTTCAGCAAGCTTTACCTCTTGAGCTGCACATTTTGCGCTTGTTGTCAGGTTGCTGGTTGCACATGGACTCACGGGAGACGCAAGTGAGTGATCTGAGGTGACAGCCCAGCACGGCGGCAAGTGAGCGAGAATTTATGCCCCCCTCCACATATACACTTGCTGCGACGTGGCCCTGCCAGTGTCTCATGGGCCTCCAGTCACTAGAGTCATAGGAGTTGGTGAGACCCCAGGGTTCATAATTTAATTATTTGAAAGAGAGAAAGAAAGAGAGAGTAGGGTCTGATAGCACACGACACATTACTTAAAACCAAACGCAAAGTCTTGCCTCCACCCCATCACTCACACATATAAACACACACACACGGATAAACACACAGAGCTGTCCGTGGAGAGGATTGGTGGAAGGAATTACATTAACATGGCTGTGAGCTGAGGGGGGTTTGATACTCATGCAACCTGATTGCGGCAGGAGGAGCGTGAGGGACGGGGATGAGTGCCGGCACTGCTGTCCTCTACCCTGCGGAGATGTTTATCCAAATGAGAGTGGAGAGAGCAGCAGCGCGCTCATACTGAGGCCAAGATGCCTTCCTCAGCCTCTGCATTGGTTTAGCCTCATGGGGAAATGCTTTCTGTCTCTCTGCTTTTGAACAATTTTTCATAAGTTTCTACATGAGTTTTCTTTGCTCAGTGATGAAGATGGTGAAAATTAAGCTGGTGTTGATAATAACTGTGATATCAAAGGTGATATTAAAGAGGGAGCTGGTGATAAAAGTGGTGGATATAACAGAAATGATGCTGGTGGTGACCACAGTGGTTTGTCATGATGCTAAATTACCATCATTCCAACTGCTGATAACATTATCATCACAGTGATAACCGTGATTGCGATGATATCGCTAGTTTAATGATAATGATGCTGATCATACTGTAATGATAGTAACGGTAACAGAGTTGCAGAACACATTAGCAGTGCTTTAATAGCCATTATGGTGATTATAGTGATGGTGATGATACAGTGATGATATCAATGAACTGTGATTTTGGTAATAACAGTGGTGATTATGATGGGAATAAAAAATGTTGATGATGGTGATTATGATTGATTATAATGATGATAAAAATGATGATGGCAATAACAGTGATGGCATGTGTAAGTAATCTTAGTAATCATAATAACAATGGTGATGATTACAGTATTGTTGGTGATGATAACAGTGATGATAATTACAGTAGTGATGGTGAAGATTACAGGAGTGATGGTGATGATAATAGTTGTGATGATGATGATGATGATGATGATGATTACAGTAGTGACAATGATGATAAGAGTAGTGATGATGATGATTACAGTTGTGATGGTGAGGATAACAGTGGTAACGATGATGATAACACTAGTGATGATGATGGTTATAGTGATGATAACAGTGGTGATGATTACAGTATTGTTGGTGATGATAATTACAGTGATGATAATTACAGTAGTGATGGTGAAGATTACAGTAGTGACGATGATAATAAGAGTAGTGACGATGATGATTACAGTAGTGATGGTGATGATAATAGTTGTGATGGTGGTGATAACAGTGGTGACGATGATGATAACAGTAGTGATGATGATGGTTACAGTAGTGATGGTGATGATAATAGTTGTGATGATAATGATGATTACAGTAGTGACGATGATGATAACAGAAGTGATGATGATGATTACAGTGATGATGATGATTACAGTAGTGATGATGATGATGATGATTACAGTAGTGATGGTGATGATGATAAAGCTGGTTATAGCAGTGTTGTTTTCACAATAGTGGTGGGTATATGGGCGATAATGTAATGTTGTTGGTAACATTGATGATAATGATGATGATGATAATAGTGCTCTTTGTGGTGATCATAATATTGACAATGTGATGATATTTGTGATAACGTGTTGTAATTATGATTTGATAACAATAATAACAAGAATACTGATGTGATGATTATATAAAACACAAAATTATATTGGTCATGTGATGATATTGGTGATAAAAGTGCTGGTGATAATGATGGTGTTAACAATCACAATGATCAAAAGTGTGTCATCGTGAGTTATATTTGTACTTCACTTTGGTTTACACTATACTACACACAATAAAGTATATTATCTACCATTCTTTGAAGAGGAGAGGTAAAAAAAAAAATCCCACAAATACAGCCAAAGATCACTGGCCATAAGGCAGGAATCGACTTTCCTACTGTACTTCAACTGGCCCAAGGCTGTTCCACACCACTGAAACCCACATTAGCACATCAGTTGCTACTGCTACTGCTGTAGTACATTATACATCACAATGCTGTATTATACATTCTACACATACTGAGCTGTATATATTAAATAGCACTAGATCTTTAACAAGGCTTCAAAAAAAAACAAAGATAATATAATTGCCCAGTGCTAACCCAGACACAACACACTTTCTGTTCCCCTTTTTAAAACCCTCATCCATATCCCAACAACTGAAGCCTTGAAAAACCAGACAGTGAAAACTCACTGACACATTGAACAGTGTCTATTTCTCAGGGACAGCTGGCTGCCTTCAGTCTGTGAAAGTGCTGGACGGCTGCAGACAGAACTGGAAGAATGGAAGACCAAACATTCCATCAGCTAATTTTAGAAAAGTAATCTCATCTTCATCCCATCAGAAGATTGTCTAAAAACTAAGATGTGTATAACAATGATTTGTGAAGTATCACCTTGGAGCAGAAATCTCAGCGAGCAAAATGTAGCGCCGCAGTAAATCACAAATGGAATGTGGGGAATATATAAATGAGAAGGCAAGAGAAAAACAGAGAAAGAGATAGACTAGGTGGGAATCTCACATCAAAGAGAGGATACTTTCACTTTCCCAAGGCAAGCCTCCAGCTTAACCTGCTGCTTTTCCTGATGGAGAGAGTTCATTCCTGGTGCAATGAGAAGAGGGAGAGAGAGAGAGAGAAAACCAGGAAGAACAAGCAACATCACTTTTATAAAGGCCTAAGAAAAAGCTGCAGAGTTATTCAGTGTTATAGCTGGGTAAAGTTAAAAATATTTAAATCAGAGTTAGCCTAGATGTTAATCCACATGCAATATTTTTCTCAAGTTCCCTCTTCCTCATTAATAACCAATATTTAAGCATGTTTGGCAGGCAGGAAGCCTGGTGGACCCAGAGCCCTAGGAGATTAACCCCTAGAAGACAAGGGCTGGGGAGAGCCCCCTGGGAGGGCAGGTCTGAAATAAGGATGGAGGTGAAATAGGCTGGAAGACGGATGTCTCAGACTAAGCAAGCTGCGAGCGACAGTGGCAAGGAACAAAAAACTGCTAGGGAGAAAAACTTTGGCCAGGGACAGACATCTGGCTTCTGCTAGGAGGCGAAAAGGGGGGTGGGGGAAAGCAAAGAATGAAGATGCAAGGGAGAGGAAGTTAGTGGTATATAAAGGGCAGGATTATGATCTAATAGGGTAATAAGGTAATGGGAGATTGGCTGCAATATATTAGGAAATATATTTTTATGTCATATACCAGGTAACACATTGTTTTGTTTCGCTTAAATGTATGTATGTGTACATGTAAATGAATGGTGCTTACATTGGCGCATGTCCTCTGACATAACGTTAGGAGCTTCCCCATTCCAATATTATTTCAAGGGGCAAGGGGAGGGGTCGAGGGGTAGTCAAAGGGGTAGAAAATATCATTGGGATTGGGCCTTAGTGGTGATGATGATACTGATCATGACAATTATGCTTGTAAAGTAATTATGATGTTCATAACAGTGATGATGATGAAGATAATCCTTGCTAAATACAAATATTACAGTCATAATTGTTTAAAATGGTTTTCTTTGTATTGCAATTGAAATGTTAATTAATGCACACTATTTAAAACCTTTGAAATATAAAAAAACTTGATGTGTTAACAGTTTTGCAGCTTTGTTAGTTCTAAATGTTAAGAAAAAAACTACTATAAGTCTTTCTCTTGCTCCTTTCTCTATCATATATGACTTCGTTACAGCCATTTCCTCTGCACTGCAGTCTGAGCTATACCTGATACACACCATTACTGACACTCAAAGGCAATTACTGTGTGTCCAGTCTGCCTGTGCTGCTATGGGATCTCTGTTTCCCCCCCCTTTCTCTCTCTCTCTCTCGTTCACTTTCTCAGTCTAAACCTGTTGTTTCTTGTATTGGACCTTGTCTAACAGTTTCCACTCTCCTTGCTGACAGGTCTGAAGCATAGGGAGTTTGCAGTGCATGTATAGGTATTGCCGTTTGCATATGCGTTTGCCCGCATGTGTGTGGACAGGGAATGTGGTCCACTTCCAGTGTAGGCAGCAACTTTCCAAGAAGGCATCCAAACTGTCAAGGGACTGATTCTGAAGCAGCAATTCGATGCATAACACAAACAGCATAATGCCCGGAAGACTCACATACTGTATGACAATGTTGCACAAACATGTGGTGCAGGATCGCAATAATTATTTTTATAATACTAGTTATTTCCTAGCAGCAGAACATTTTATATCCGCATTCCTGAAGGTCGATGTATACAAGATATAAATGCAGCCTTAAACCTTTATTCCAGTGCCATTCTCTAAGTGGCCTTGTCCTCTATCACAAGTTCAAGAATTTAAGCAGCTAAACAGACACCTTTCAAAAGAGTGCACATCAGCACTTTAAACGTGCACTCTATCTATAAATTCATCCCCTGCCAATTAGCCTCACAATATAATTTTAATTACAAATTTGAATAAGCACAAACAGTGAGGGCCGGCGAGTAAGAACTAGCATCGCTTGCACGATCCTAATTGAGAGCGTGTTTTGATGAATCTATTTTGACGAAAGCATTGATCATACAGAATGAAAGGACAAGCTTTATACCGAGACGTGAATGATGATTATGTGTCATTATTTATGCTTCACAGGTTTTAAATGCAGTTGTTTTGGTTTTTTTGCATTAGTTCTATGACAGACACTTTCCTAAGGAAAGTATCAATATAATTTTCCCTCAACGGATCACCGCAACATTAAAACTCCTTAGATGTCAGTGAGTTTGTTTCTTCATCGTAAGAGATTTGGAAACATGTAGCATTACATCACTTGTTCATCAACTAATCTTTTGTAGTAAATGGGTTCAGTAACAATGAGAGTCCAAACGGCTGATAAAAACATTATAATATAATAATCCACAAAGTATTCCACAAAACTCCCTCTTGTGAAGTCAAAATATAGAACAAATCTAAACAGCATCCATTTATACAGCACTTCTAATCTAAGTAGCAGTGCATAACAGATCTGTACATATTTCTCTGCTGATTTAGATGAGACTGTGTGCTCACTTGAGACAGCAATATAGAAGACTTAGGCAACAGTTAAAAACATCAAAATGATGAATTTGTTTATTACTTACATTTAGCTTTTCACATAAGAAGATGTTAAATGGTGGAGTCAGGTGTATTACTTGGGACTCTCATTCTGACGGCACCCATTCACTGCAGAGGATCCATTGGTGATGACATGCTACATTTCTCCAAATCTGTTCATATGAAGAACCAACTCAATATAATCAAATATTCACTTTTGGGTAAACTGTTCCTAGATATTATAAAGTAATACTAAGTATTAACTCTAATGTTATCAGTATCACTTGCTATACCTTTTTGTACCATTCAAAATAATTTGTAATTGCATTTATGGACAAGAAACATTTTTTTGTTTTAGAACATTGGGAATAAAACTACTGGTAAACTCATTCATTATAATGTAATTTTCAGGTTCATAAAGAATAATGGCACTAGGAATATTAAATCATTGCAAAATGGTATCACATTGTGATAATAACATTATCACAGTAACATTACTGCTATAATATTACCAGTAAATTATTATCAGAGTCATGCCCGCATACAATCAAATTTATATAAACTAGAACATGTATAATATCACAACAATGGAGAGACTCGCAATCAGCCACAGGATTTAATCAGGCGAGATAATGGGGCGATCTATTTTTGATTGCTATAGTTATCCCTTCACAGTAAGAGGTTAGCATTACGAGAAAATTCCCCTACGTCACAGTATTCCCTAGTCATCCACTGAGACCCAGAAATAGAGCGGGGGTTAAGTGTACCATCTGGGAGTAATTAATACTTAATTAGTGTGTGAGGTGTTGAATACTCGTTAGGGGGGACATTTGGGAGCACCTTCCGTCTTCTAATAATATCCTGTGTTCTGCCAAAACTGACTATGCACAAACAGCCTCGGAGCCTCTCGCTGACATTTCAATACGTGTCCACTAGAAAACTGAATCATTCTTTTCAGCACCATAGATGGTATTTAGTCTCATCAAGAAAACATTGTTGCTGAGCTGTGTGTGTGTTTTTTATTATTATTATTTCAATTTCATAAATTAAAGTATCTCTAGAGTAACTATTCATTACTTACTCTCCTCGGTGCACAGTTTTATATGTGGAATGCATCCGATGCGTCAAATTACATGTTCAAAATAGACATCAGTAATGTCACAGCATATTTGGTTTGGAAAATGTTAGAGAACTGGAATGATACATTAATGAGTTGGGCTTTTTAATGGTATAAATTCAGTAGTTATGCTTGTATTTCAGATCTATTTTGTAGATTTTATGCACTAATTAAAAAAGTATGAGTAATTTCACTTGTTGCTGATGTCAACAGAAAAACTAAAGTGTGTTGGAGCAGTGGCACAGGGAAGAGCATTTTGCTCATGTCATGTAAGGAGCTGTTGCTCTCAGAAGTAAACCAGTCTCAAGTCTAAAAGTCCTGACCTTATTCTCCCTGTGTGTGTGTTTGTGTCCATATTTTCTTGTCAGATGTCCATAATAAGCAAAAAAAACATAAAAAATAGACCATTTTTTATTTTCGAATATATTAACTATAAAGTCATTGATTCATCAGTTTATTATAAAAGATATAATCAGCATAACAATTAGAGTGAAAATGTAAAAATTAACAAAATTATCAGAATAATTAATATTTATCAATAGATCTTTTGCAGTGAAAGGGTGCCGTCAGAATCGCAATAATCACAATAATCCAGTCCATCAATTAAGATCTTGTGAAGCGAACAGCTGTGTGCTCGTAAGAGACAAACCCACCATTAAGACAATTTAACTTTAAGCAGTCACTGGCTAGAAATCAAGTTAATAATCCTTAATAATAATTTCTCCCGATTATTGGGATGCTTTATTGCAACTCTCATTCCGACGGCAACCATTCACTGCAGAGCATCCACTGGTGAACACAAGATGTACTCTATATGTACGCTATATTTATTCTGTTCTGATGAACCAAACTCATCTACATCTTGGACAGCCAGAGAGTGAGGACATTTTCAGCCAGTCTATTTTTCTTCCAATGTCTTTAATCAGTAAAAAAAAGTTGATGTTCTACAAAATACCTCTTGGTGTAAGAAGTTTTTTTGATGTAAAAATATTTTCTTAGAGAGACCACATTTACTCTTCAGTTCTTCAGATCTCAGCAGTGAGTGAAAGTGACATAATTTCCTGTAACTTACACAATTCTGAGAGATAATTCCACCAATTTAAAGGCAAAATATGGTTTGGTTAATGCAGTAAGTTTTTAAGGCTTTTATAAATAAAATGTTGTCAAAAGAAAAGTACTATTTTGATTGCACATACATGATGGAAAAAATACACAATCGTGATTTGCAGCTATTCAAGACACTTTTTAAATAAATCATTATTTTGTGATGGATTGTAAAATCTTGTGATTCATAACAATTATTAAATAACAATAATAAATGAAGTAAAATTGTACAAAATATAACCATTTAAAAAAACAATGACAGACACCAAATGTACCCACAAATATAGAATCGCCCATATATGTGTATACTGTATATATATATATATATATTAGGCATGTAAGGGTTAAAAAAAAATCACAGTTTGGTTCGATACAACACAGTGGTGTCACGGTTCGGTATGTTTTCGATACAGCAAAAAAAAAAAAGAGAGAGAAAAAAAAGAGAATTTCTTTGATTTTTCTCTACATTTTCATTTATTAAAACTAACATAAAGGTATGATCTTTTTTTCTTTTCTTTTACTTTGAACAACAATGGAGCTATACTTTACATATCTTCTTAGCAGCAAATAAAACAAAACCTCCTTTATAACCAAAACCAAATGCTCCTTATAAAAATGAAATGTAATATTGTAGTAGTTATAAACTAATACAAAGAAAAGAACTATTTAGTTTTTAAAGGGAACTCCATTTCAATCATTTTTTAAGTGAGTTAAGTGAGATGAGTGTGTCCACATTTTCTTCAGACAGCACAGATCATGTCTTCAACACATGGGCCGCTGTTGTGCTTTAGCTAAAGAAGGTCACAATCTTTCTGTTGTTTGCTAGGAGTGCCAGGAGAGCTTAATAACATTTAGCATTTTCTTAAAACCCACATTAAAATCAGCGGCTATACCTGAACCGATCGCTGTTGCAGATCAATTGTTTTGCCCTGTTTGAATCTGTTGGAAATGCCTGCCTGAATGCCGCAGGGATCGTTTGTAATGTGCTTGTTTTCTAGTTCTCGTCTGTGTGGAGGTGGGAAGGCAGTCAGCGCGGTCTGTGTCCCG
Source organism: Enteromius viviparus (assembly GCA_032353835.1). NCBI lineage: Eukaryota > Metazoa > Chordata > Actinopteri > Cypriniformes > Cyprinidae > Enteromius > Enteromius viviparus. The sequence goes on from JAUCNO010000152.1 coordinate 4,419,177, forward strand.
TCATTTGCGATGCCTTGTTGAGTGTAGCACTGAAAACATGAAATTTTACACACTTTATTCTCTTTTTTTTCTTTTCCAAATATAAAAGTATAAGTCTGAATCGTTCGGTTTGTAATGCGTACCGAACGGCTCTATATGAATATGCGTATCGTTACACCCCTAATATACTGTATATATATATACTGTATATAGTACATGGCATGCAATATGATCATGTATAAGCAACAAAACATACAGCAGCAAACATGTAATTACAGATGTTCAGTGGATATGCGTTTTGTGCAATCAAATCCTTCTGAAAACATTTTCCTGCTAAAGTTTCCAACCACAGTATGTCAGCACACTGAAACACAGGTCACACGAGAGGCTGCAAACAGCTTCAAGCTCATGTGCGATCGGAGCTCAAATCGTGAAAGCAAAGGCGTTCTGCGCTTCCATCAGTTTCCCGGGCCTTTGCATAAGCCCCTCAGATCATCTCTCGGTTCAAAGAGGGAAAAAAGCACACGGCTCAAGACAGCTTTTAGCCTCTCTGTTTCAACAGCAGTGTGCCTCTGCATCTGTTAGGATGCACGTTTTCGGGTTTTCTCGCCGCTCTCTTCCTTTTCCTTTCTTTCCCTGCCAAGAGTCAAAATCCCTTTCATAAGAGCCGCAGGCGAGCAACTACCTCCGCTGGTGAGAGACACTTAGTAAAACAATACAAGACAACCTTTTATTATCACGGTACCTCATTACTTTTTAACGAGTATAATCCTAACACGCTACTACTCATGAATAATTTAAGGAGGAGAGCTCACCCTGGAGTGACAGGAGAACAGGAGGGAAAGTTACAAAGAGCGAGTTTATGACTTCAGCTGCGGCACTTATAATTAAGATCGCTTCATGAAAAGTACCTTTTAATTGCACCATCATTGATCCACGGGAAAGGTGAGGCAAAAGCCTTTGATAACTAGTTAATAACACAGTGACACGAACACGGGTATCGTCAGCCACGGCTCGTGCCCTTTATAGTGCTCTTTGAATCGGTGAAATGGAAACCACACTGATAACTCTCATTTTGTCATAAGAGATAGTTACAGCGTACAGAGGTGTCTGGGTTCACCTCGCACTCATTAAAATCCAATACAAAACAATTACTGTTTCACTGACTAGATTTAGCTGTAAATTACATTGTAAATGGATGAGATTATGAAGGTAAAGGTCTGGAGGGGAAAATGTTTGTTTATCGACTGCGTTGTCATCATCTCCGAAGGAATATGGGGCCTGGAAGTGATATTGTGATGATTTTTGAGAGCTGTATGACAACTTTGCAACCCCGGATACAGAAAATGTTGTTTTCATAAATGACTTAAAGGCCTGATGGCTCTAAAAACCAATGAGTCATCAGGTGAGCTGAGATATTGGGGTGAATGTGTTAAGTGAGGACATGAAAGGAAACATTAGCGCTGTGAATGTGGAAAGCCTTGGGCTGGATGCTTCACGCCGCTGGTTTGGGCACATTAACTAGCGTTCCATCCACATACTATGAGAGCGCTTGCGTTCTTTCCAAAGCTTTTTTCATATGCAAATGTCTACCTGGTCTCATGGCATAAACCTACCTGGGTGCACTTTTTAGCGATACGTGAAATACGACCAGTAAGTACCAAAATAACCAGGTATGGTTTCCCATACTATGAATTTGTGCTCAGCGTTTAACCCATCCAAGTGCACACACACACACACAGCAGTGAGAAGTGGTATTGAAGGCGGAGAGAGCACTGGTTATTCACTCCTCCCACCCACAATCCCTGCCGGATCTGGGACTCGAACCTGCGACCGTTGGGTTACAAGTCCACTCCCTAGGCCACGACTGCCCCACCGATCTGGGGTGCGTTTCCCAAAGGCATAGTTAGCCTACTATGGTCGCAAGTTCCGTCGTTACCAGCAGAGTTCAACGATT
>JAUCNO010000152.1:4448793-4460723 GCA_032353835.1 Enteromius viviparus
ATAAATATACACAGTACATACAAATATATTATGTAAAGAAAAACTTTTATTTTGGATGCAATTAATCGTGATTAATCGTGTGTCTTCATATATACATATGCACAGTACACACATAATGTAAATAAAAACTTATTTTGGATACAATTAATCGTGACTAATAGTTTCATAGCATATTTTAATACTACTCACTTTTTGTGAAATTTACAATTTACAAGACTTTTTCCTTCACATTTAACTTCAATTTAGTAATGAAAATAACTTATAACTGTGGTAAATTGCTTTTGTATTGAAGATTTCAAATATCTGTAAAACTGGGCAAAATAATAATTGTAAAAATGTTCAATAAAATGTTTGTCATGTACACAGTCAGCTGTGGAAGATCGTTTGCTCCACTAAATAACAAAACAAAACAATGGTTATAGTGGCTTTGTGTACACTCGCAATTATGAGAAAAAAAAGTCAGAATAGCGTGATATAATATATAATAATATATAATTGCGATTAAACACTCAATTTTCAGCTAGAGGCATTTGATTATTGAATGTAGAGACATCGTTGTCTAGATCAGCTCAGTTTCAAATCGATGATAATCTACCTGGGATTTTCCTGACTGATATCACAGTTTCAGTGAGCAGCTCAGGCTTCTTTGGCAGGGCAGGCTTCCTGCCGCTCTGGTCAGGGTCAGGGTCTGGGGTCTCCTGCGCGCCTGAAGACTCTGTCTGAGCAGGGGTCCGAGGCGGCTCTCCATCTAAACCGTAGCGGTGCAGGACTGGAGTCTTTCTCAAGCGCACTCCAAACAGGTTCTCCGGGGTCGTCTCTCCGTGAAGCTGGGCCGTCTCTTTCTGCACATGAAGCGTTGGGGAGCTCTGAGCTCGGGCTGGTTTGGGATGCTCTTCTTTCACAGGAGTAATGAGTTCAGTTGTTTGGGGAGGCTCATCAGAAGCTGTAGTCTCTGATAGCACCAGTGAGGGGGTTTGGGGCTGCTCTTGGGTGGCTCCAGAAGCGAGTGACCTTTGCCACGCGGGGGCGATGGTGAACCGAGGTCGAACCTCAGCCATTCTCGTCGTAGGGGACTCAAGAACTTGCTGCTCAGAAACACCCTCAGGTTCTTCTGAAGACGCTTCCTGAGGCTCCCCAGACTCATTGGGCTCAGGTTCCTCTTCCTGCTCTACAGGAGACATTGATGCACTGGAGAACTGATAATGGAGAACTGGACTATTGAGCACAGTAGAAATAAGCGTCTTGGGTGAGGCTTCAGGCTCGTCGGTGGCTTCTGCTGAGCTCCAGACCTCCTCTCTGTCTGCAGGATCAGATTCGGGAATTTTCTTCACATTATTTGTTTCTCTATCATCAGCTGAAGTCTCATCTTTCTCAGGCTCTAAAGGAGCTGTCTGATCTCCAGCCTCTTGATGTTCCTCATTCTTCTGTATCTCAGGTTCCTCCACCATCAACTCATCCTCTTCATCTCCACCATCTTTGGTTTCTCTCTCCAATTCAGCAATATTTTCATCCACCTCATCTTCCTCTGGTTCTTTCACATTTACTGGGGATTCTGATAACACTGTGCTTTCTTGGGCACTCTCAGCCTCGTCTTCTTGTTTCTCAACATCATCTTCAGGCACTTGGTGACATTCTTCCACAGATTCTTCCTCGGCAGACTCTGGCACCTCCAGCAGCTCCTCCTCCTCTGAGATCTCCTCTAAATCAACAGATGATTCAGAAAGCAAGTCAGGCAGAGGAGCCTGTTCCTTTGTGCTCAGCATTGGCTCTGAGGAATCGAGGCGATCCACGTTGTCTTCCTCAGGCTGATCAACTACAATCTCACTTTTTATGTCTTGCACCTACAAAAAGAACCATAAATAATTGACTAATTGCCATTTCTAATTTATCAAAAATACACAAAAAATGCAATTCATACATTGGTGACTTAAAACATACAATTTCTGAATTAATGTTCATTAAAATGTAATTTAATAATATTAGAATATTATATACGCAGTGTATATATAATACTAATTATTAAATAACATTAAATCAAAATCTTTATAATAAATAAACATTTAATAGAAACATATTTCTTGTTTTATTTTACTAAAATATTACTTTTTTGTTTTAGAAAATCTAATTAAAATATAAATATTTGCAAAATATCCTAAATATTTGTCATAATAATCAAATCAAGGGGATGTGTCGTGAAGAAAAACTAAATAAATGGAATATTTGTTATATATGTATATACTGTATATATAATACACAATTGTAAAAACAAAACAAAATAACATTTATCTACTATTTTTATCATATTTTTTGATCATTTGGAAACAATGACTAAGATGCAAAGACGTAAAGATGTCTGCATTACAAGAAATTAACAAAAGTGATTTTATGTAGTTTAAATGTAAGTAAAGTGCCTACTTTTAAGGTTTCAAATATGTTTTTGAGAATAAAATGACAAATCCGGTTGAAATAATGTTACATTGTCATTATATTTATGTAAAAAAATTGAACAATATGCTCATTCTGACTTGAAAGGAGTAAAAAAAAATCTTACTGACAAAAAAATGCTTCAATTGCAACTAAATAGTAGTTGGGGTGAAAGTAATTAATCTTTTATATGCCTGACAAGATCATAACACTGAAGGACATTTTAGCGGGTAAATTTAGTAAACCAAGGAAAAACGTTTAATATTTATTTTTGCCTCAATTTTTTTTTTGGGTTTTACTGTTTTTTATGGTTAAGCCCTTTTTTGTCTTTGAATTTCAGAAAAACACCACATGATTATTTTACAGTCATTATATTTAAAGCCTTCTTTAACCATTACGCAGCTGATCATCTCATTGTTTCCTGAAGATCACTGAATGTGCTGTACCTCACTCTGAAGAAGCATGTTCTCATGCTCCAGTGCTAGTCCTGATGCAAGAGGGCTCTTCAGGGAGCTCAACACTTCCTCCAGCAGTGACCCCTGCTCCTCAGGAACGACCTCACATCCTGTGTCCAACAGGAAGTCATCGGCCTGCAGCTCAAGTGTTACTGGACTCTCCCAAGAGAATTCTGGGACCTCAGGCTTGGGGACGTGATCCGCGCCAGGAACTTGTTCCTCTCCTTCAGAGACGTCTCCAGCTGAGATGGAGGATGTTGCAGACGTTTTGAGACACTGGCCAGAGTCATTCACTTCCTCTTCCTCCTGTTCAGATGCAAACGACTCACGGTCTGAATCATTCACCTGTTCTGCCGGCAGATCTAGACCAAATTCAGCAAAAGGAAAACGGTTATTAGTTTTTATTACTTCAAAGATTTGGGGTCAGTAAGAATTTTGAAATAATGTAATGAATATTACAATATAAAATAACTACTTTGCATATATATATTAATGTATTTTAAAAATGCAATTTCTTTCTGTGATCAAAGCTGAAGTCTTCAGTGTTAAATGACCTTTCAGAAATCATTCTAATATGCTGATTTGCTGTGAAACAAACAGTTACACATGCATTTGTTTGCATTATGTATTTGGGTTTATATATGTGTGTGTGTGTGTGTGTGTGTGTGTGTGTGAGTATATATAGTACACATACATACTCCACATAAACAAAAACTTTTATTTCGGATGCGATTAATCTTCTAACAGCACTAATTTATACCAACATATTTCATTGAAATAGAAATAGCTTTAAGGTAATAGTTGCTGGTTACCATTTTTTATAGTGGATATATACATATAAACAAATATATATAGACAAACAAACCTTTATGTTCTTCTCCAATACTTGTGACCATCATGCGTAGTTTGTCCTCTGTGTCTCTGAGCAGCACTCTTTCCCTCAGGTCTCTTCTCATGTCCAACATTTGCCTCTAAACATGAAAAAGCACACAGCTGAGTTCAACCGCTAACACAAACTGATGACGTTTTTCCATTTCGGATTCCTGTAACGCTCAAAAAGACGACTTAAACAAGAATAAAACATCACTAGCAGCTTGTTGGCCTGATATGATGAAGCACCATGGTTAATGAAAGTGTATGAATGGATAATTTGAAGAATCTTACACTGGCAGGCTTTCTCTTGGCGCAAGCGTTGGCTTTGACAGCGATGCGGTGACGGGCAGCTGAGCTGTCTAAGCAGGAGACGGAGCTGGCGGGAAGACTGAAGTCTGCGGGGACCGAGCTCTGAGGGGTGCTGGGTCTCGAAGACGCTTCACAAGACATCTTCATATGATGAGGGGGGACAGAAAAGACAGCAAGTCTAAATAAGTTCAATAAGACGTGTAATTTGTTTACAACTTTCATTCAAAATAGTAGTACTCTTAAAATCCTTTCAAACCACTTCCCCAACAAAACCTCCATATTTGGGTCACGCTTTCAAATAGACGGTCGTATTCAAAGCACTTCCTTCCATCTCTTAACCACCAGAAAACCAGAGTGGCATCACGATAGCAGAATACATTCTTGTTCGAGGTCATTCTTGCATTCAGCACGAACCGCAATAAAAAAAAAAAAGCTACCCAGGCACCTTCACCACCACATGACCAATTACGATGATTGTCCTCAGCTATTTCCTTCCCAAATCAAAAGCAAACAGAATCCTCTCCAGCAGAAACAACTGAAGGTTATGTTGGCAATGTTAAGACTGCTGCTCCTTACCGCTGTATAAGCACTGTTTTTTCTGAGATCTGCATCTCTAATACCATGTCTGTATTTTGTTGCTTTTAACTGACGGAACAATTTTGTGGAAACATAAATAAAGCAGCCATGTGTGTCTGGTATTATTATTATTTAAATATTATTCATGAAGCTTAAAAAAGTATGGAAGCTTGTTCCCACCATCTTCCGCTCATTAAAATAATAAAAAGACGTCTTAATCACAAAATATGGACATTTTTTCAGCATTTATGAGTTGGTTTCTCACAATTTTGACTTGAAATTCTGAAAAAAGTCTGAATTGTGAGAAATAATCTTGCAATTGCAAAAAACAGTAATGAAAAAAAAAATTATTCCAGCTTTTTAACAACAAAATATTTATTTTTCCTGCATTTATGAGTTAAAATCTCACAATTTTCACTGTTTGTCTAGAAATTCTAAAAAAAAAGTCGGAATTGCATTTTACTATTTATTCCGGAGAGCAAACAAAAAACTGAATTGCGAGATGTATCCTAATAATTCTGTTCTAATACTCTTGTATCTTGCGATTCTGACTTGTTTCAGTGCAGTTCTTAGGCCCTGTGGTGCGTGTTTGTTTGAAAACGATTCTCGTTCCGCTGCATTTCAGAAACGATCTCTGTTTAAACTACACAATCTAAAACGCATGTCACATGATCATTCATGCAGGTAGAAGTATAGATGTGTGCATGTAGATGCATTAATATTTAGATTGTGAAAGTGTTTGTGTGCTTGGAACGATTGAATGAGGAATCTACCAAAACTCCTCTATGGGTACAGCGCGCATGATGTAATCGTTTACACAGTCGTCTAGGATATGCAGAGAAGCCACGCTAGTGCTTTTAAATGCTCTGTTTACACTTAAGCGCTTTCAAAACTCTCTGGAAAAAGCTGGATTAGTGTGAACGAGAGGCATAACCGTACCAAAACGAATACTAATGTAAACAGGGCTTTAGTTTATATGCTAGTATTTTATGCTTCAATTGAAATATCTAAAACTCGTGGCTAAATGTCACTAGATGACATCATAATGGCAAATTCACTGATATACATGTACAGACGAATATAGATCAGTGGGCAGAACTTAGATAAGGTTTGTGCATGCTGCTATAGAAGTCACTAGTCATCAAGCTACAACTGGTAACACTGGTCTCAATCCTGATTTTGCATTGAGTCAGAATTGTAAGATATAAAAGTCAGAATTCTAAAACACAGGAAAAGCCACAATTACCGCTTTTTTGATTTTATTCTGTGGAAGAAACAGGCTTTGATCAACAGAACAACATTAACTTCATATTGACACTTTTGAAAATGAAAAAAGCTGGCATTAACATGCTTTTGAAGGTGCAGTATGTCAGGAACTGGTGTGAATAAGTTCTAAGCGAGACATGCTGTGTGTTTGTGCTGCGCTCAGGTCCAGCTTGGCAGCCGTTTTGACCCAGATTGCTGGAATATCGCATTTCCAGCAGACAGCCAGGCTGCGAGGGTGAACCGCTGGAATGCTTTTCAGACCACACGCCTACTTCACTCGTAACCCCTGCAGTCCAAGACAGCCAGCATTCAACAACACTGTCAGATTTCACTAGTCATTCACTAATATGGGCTTTCATGGCTGATATGATATCTATACATCAGCCAACCAATAAATATATCACCTTTAACACAGAAAATCTGAAAAAAGTATGGGATGTAAAAGGCTGTTTTCACAGTTGTGCTTTTTATTTATTTTTTTAAATCAACTTCATCCTTTACTTGCTTGAAAGAATTCTTGTGTTATTGTCCCTTAGCCATGCATTCAATAGTATTTATGCAATGCATGCATATACTTTTTTTATTTGAAATTAATACTTTTATTATAAAGGATGCATTCAATTGATTAGAAGTCACTTTATAACGTTAAATTTCTATTTCAAATAATGCAGTTCGTTTTACTTTATATATATATATTATTTTCTACTTTTTGTCTTTGTATTACTTTATGGTTTTAAAAGAAATATTAAGCAGCAAAACTATTTTCAATATTTATAATAATGAATGTTTCTTGAGCAGCACATCAGTATACTACAATGATTTCTGAAGTGTAACACTGTGTGACACTGAAGACTGGAGTAATGATGCTGAAAATTCATCTTTGCATAACAGAAATAAATTACTTTTTAAAATAGTTATAAAAAGGGTATTTTAAATTGTAATAATATTTCACAATATTACTCCCTTTACTGTGTTTTTGATCAAATAAATACAGGCACGGTGAGCGCATTGAAAAAAACAAAAAACATACAAAATCTGAACCCACACTTTGGAGAGTTAGTGTATAATAGAAATGAATCCCATTTTAAAATACCCAACAGCACTTTTCTCACCCAAACCCAATTTCTCCAAACATCCTCCGGTTCGGCTCAAAGCATTGCATAACACAAACACATGATAGCTATTTTAAGCCCTGGCAACAAGACAAATCCAAAAGTGCATGTTTTTCAGTGGTCTGAGAGCGTTTGGGAGCAGTTTTGGCTGGGCAGTGGTGTCGTGCGTGAGATGCATGTGCACCGAGTCGTAGAAACGCCCTTTCAATGAACACTAGCTTCACTTTTATTTGAAATTCAAATCTAACTTTCTACTGGATACAAGCAGTGTCCTGCTCTCTAATGTCTGTGTTTCCAACTACCTTTGACTGTGAAAGCACTCGTTCTGAACACGTCACCGCTGAACACACAACACTTGATCCAAACTAGCCAAAACAACTGCAGATAAGCGCTGGGCTTCATGGGAACATTCCAAACACGTTACTAGTCTGAATCCACACCCAGAGGTGCTCGATTTAAATGATCCGCACTGGTCCAAAACAGATTTAAATGCATGAATATTAAGTGATACCCGCAACCAAATTATTCCACACCATTTCTCAGAAAATCCAGCTGCATGTTATTCAAATACATTTAAACTACGGCCAAGATTTGGAAAAGAGTTAAAAGCTACAAACAAAAGTGTGTTTCTTAGGCTGGACGTGTGCCTCATTTGATCCGTCTCTACAAACCAGCTGATGAGTTGATTCAGGTGTGTTTGATTTGGAAAAGACTGAAAATGTGTACCGTTGGTGCGCCTCCAGGAACAGGGCTGGGAAGCACTGCATTAGTGTGTTTAGTTGGGATCACGAATGCCTACAAACAATTTGCCTACATGTAGATGCAGCTGTAATTAATTTGCATTTAAATGCATGACATCACCATCCAAATCATGCGATTGCGCTCACTCTTAAAGGGACAGTGCACGCTAAAATAGACACACTGTTAATTCAGTCACCCTCATGTTAACTTTAATTCATCTTTTAAGCAACAAATTAAGACTCCTGAGAGATTTGCATGATTTGAAATTGTAAAAAAGCTTTGTAAAAATAACCCACGTGTTTATTCCAAGTCTTCTGAAGTGAAAGATCACTTTTTTATGGTTCAAGTGATTTGCAGATTCAATTAAGGTTTTTATTTGCATATAAACATTGATCATAATACACAAAGAGCACATTAAATATGGTAAACGATATGTTAATTGTACTTGTTTGATGTGAGAACCAGCAATGTGTCATGCAATATCTGCTTTTCATTTGTTTTGAAGATGAATAAAGATCAGGTAAGTTTGGCAGGAACTGAGGGTGAGTAAATGATGAACATTCCTACTCGTGTGTGATGTGGCGTGTGATTTATGTGTGCTTGTGTCACCTGATCATCTTCACTGTCTGAGGTCTCCATGCTCAAGGAACTCTGGGTCAAATCCACCGACTGCAACGATAAAGAGACATTTAATCCTTTCCTGTTTAAACGTTTCATGTTTTCTTTATTAAATGACTCATTTTAACTTGATATACACTACTAGTCAAACATTTGGAAACAGTAATATTTTATTTTTTATTTATTAAAGGTGTTTCTTGTAAAGGCATGCATTTATTTGATCAAAAATACAGAAAAAAATATTTATATTGTGAAAAATCAGCATTTATTTTTAATTAAATTCCTCTCTAACAATATACACGACCATTCAAAAGATTGGGTTCAGTACATTTTTCTTGTTTTATTTTATTTGAAAGAATAACTTTTAATTCTTAATTGATAAGAAGTGATGGCAAATATTTATATTGTTATATTGTATATATCTATTTTTAATAAATGCTGTTCTTTATAACAGTTTTATTCATCAAAGAATCAGTTTACATCACAATGCAATTTACAAAAACATAATTGACAATAATAAATAATAACAAATAAATCAGCATATAAGAATGATTTCTGAAGGATCATGCGACACCGAAGACTGGAGGAAATTCAGCTTTGCATCACATAACTATATGATATTTGATAAATATAATATAAAGCCTAGATGAACATAAGATCGATCTGAAATCAATTTTCACTTGTTTAATAGTCTGGACTAGTATCTCAAAACTCACTGTAGCTATATGAGATTTTCTAAATTAAAGAACAGCTTTGGTCCCGCTGTGCTGAAGTTTGGGGAAGGTGAGGACAGGGACTGTGTACATCTCTGAAGAGACTGGAGGAGAGGCAGGTACAGCGAGGGGAACTGCACGGCCACTAATCCTGTTAGTGTACTCAGCAGGGAGCTTCCTGTCTATTCAATCATGCCCCGTGATGTCTGAGGCTCTTACACGCTTTTCACAGAGCCAAAAATACCCAGGCATGCAGAGCACGTTTATCACGGTGTGCCTGATTACTTGACTTTGTATATGGTTCCATTTGGTGATGAAAGCACAACATGATTATAAGGAAACTTCAGAATGATGTCAGATCAAAAACACAATGGAAGTCAATGTGAACCAAAACGGTTTGGTTTACCTAAAAATAACAATTCTGAGAAAAAGTAAAGGCTTTAAGACATACACTGCCCTCCAAAAGCATGGAAACACCCCTGGCAAAGTGTGGTTTTGAATGATATCAGTATAAATATCAGTGCAAATACTGTACATTAAAGTAACTTGACATTATCATTGAAAACCAGCAATACTAATTGAGCTACTATGGGGGGACTGGACCGTGATGTCTGTATGAAGTGTCCAAGCAGTGTGAATCATCTTTGGGCAATACTTCAGGAGGCTTGGAGTAATATATCAAGTCAATGTTTGAATAAACTGACAGCTCAGATGCTCAGATTATACAGAGCTGGAGTAGCTGCTTAAAGAGAAAATAGCAGTCTAAACTGTTCATGCAATAAAATGTTTTAGTAGTTTGTGTTCTGCCTCCTCAGTGCTAAATGATCACAGATGCCAATATTGTCCAAAACCCCACTTTTCTAGAAACTTTTGGAGGGCGGTGTAATTATCAGGAAACTTCCTCTATCTTTTCATCTAAAAAAGCTCCACGTACTATAAGAACATCCTTCTCAACTTCCTGCCCACCAAACATTCATCAAGTCAAAGCAAGCTAATAAGAAGCAAGCATGATAGATATTTTTATTTCGAAGCACCTGCACAACTCATGAGACGAGTGAAACGTGTCAAAGGCTGTCACACCTAGTGCTGTGCAGCATCCTTCTGACAGATCTCAGCGTTAGACACAAATGACTGAAGTTTATTTTTAAAACGCTTTCTGATCATTTCAGTCTGATTTTAATAGTTTGCATGCCACATTTCAGTGCCATCCAAATCCTTGAGTCTAAACTGATGTGAGCGGCAGGCGTACCGTGTGAGGAGGTGTGGCCAGCACCGTGTGGAGGCTGGAATACTCTGGAGGGCTGCAGGGAAGACCATCATCTTCAGAAAGAGCCCCTGCGTCCTCTCCTTTCCTTCCGCACAGAAGTGATGGAGGAGAGCCCAGACGAATGGCCTGCTTCAGCTGCAGCTACAGACGGGACAGAAACATCAATAGCTATGTTTCATTGACTGCCGAACGTTATAATAATTATATAATTATACGTTATAATTTATCATATATATGAAACATACTATATTCAGTAGCTTCTCCTGGTTTTCTTAGTGATATTTACTGCCAGTTTACCAGGAAGTGACCATTTTGTTCTCTTTTGTTGGATACAAGCACTGCTTGCTCTCAAATGTATTTAATTTTACAACTTTAGACGGAAACCCAGCTAATAATTGTTCCAAAAGATTAATCACACGCTACTAATAGCTACTATATTTTACATTACTGTGTTGAAATGAGACACTGCCCTTTAAATGAATATATATTTATGTGTGTGTGTATATAATTATCTAATACTGATTCCTCTTTTAATGGACAGGTTCCTTTCATTGCTGAGCAGCTCTCATGTCTGGCTCAGTGACAAACTGCCTTTCCGGTATGGTTAAGCTAATATGGTTACCGCATCAGGAAAGCTACGCTAGGTAGCATTTAATCAATGCCAAAGCACAAGTGAGACAGATTTGTGAAAGTAGGCCATTGTGGGCATCCAGGTGGGACTTTCTAAACTGATACTCACATTAAAGGTTTATAAAGGTACTGAACATCACATACACATTTGTTTACGGTTGTTTTGTGTGTATTGTCTATCAGTGACATTGACAATGTCTTAACGTGCTGGTGGCAAAACGTCAAGAGTGAAAATCTCAGGCTCTGTGTCTTGAAGCTTAGACCTGCTAATTTTATACCTAAGTCCAGTGCGTTCACTAATTCTCATTAAAGTAAGAGGACAGGAAATAAAACGGATACGTATGCACTGAGCACACGGATGCCACTTTCCATAAAAATGGTACAAAACAGAGCCTGAAAGACTTATCGTTTTTATTTTTCTCTTGTGTGGGAAAGAAAATGTTTAAACTTCAGAAAAAGCTGATTTTCAGCATCAGGAGGTGAAACTAAATATTACATGATCTCTTTTATTTTCTGTTCATTTTACTTGCAATTAAAAACATATTTCTACTATTTTTACATGTTAAAATAACATTAAAGTAAATTACTGTAGACAGAAAATTAAGTAACTAAAGCTCTAATAAAAGCTATATTTTTAAAGAGATAACCTGATAGTTCTATTTATTTAGTTCTTTTAATTGTGAACATAAATTATAAAATAATTCTAAACATATTTTTTTTTTAATAAATGTATTGTCTAAATTATTTATAAATGTAATAATATACTGCATGCAATTTTGTTACTTACTGTTATATGCTAATATGTAATATGATGTTTTTTGTTAAAGTACGTTGTATGTACGTATGTATATATATTTGAAGAGTTTTATGAAGAGTAGACAACAAATCTTGTTTTTTATTTTATTTTATTGTGTTAGTTAATAATAATAATAATAATAATAATAAT
>JAUCNO010000152.1:4460823-4480106 GCA_032353835.1 Enteromius viviparus
CACCTCTTCTTGCCGATTGGTTGGCTGAAGTTTGTTTGCGCGTGTTAAACCCCACCTCTTCTTGCCGATTGGTTGGCTGAAGTTTGTTTGCGCGTGTTAAACCCCACCTCTTCTTGCCGATTGGTTGGCCGGAGTTTGTTTTTGTTTGGTGTATGTCCTGCACCCATAGTGTTTTGCAAGATCACATAGGACATAGGTCATCTCGTGCTTCAGCAAGCTATAAATGTTTGTTATTTACAAACCTAAATAGCGGACTGTTCTTGCATCTTGTACAATGTAGGTCAAAAACACCTTAATGAAGGCTCTATGTGTATTCCGTTGTCTCTTCATGTTAAACGGGTTAAATGCAAATAAATTCAATTATACCCTGCGATACATGAACAGTGTTGTTGTTATCCGTGATTGTGATGGCCGACCATAATATGAGACTTCTCCCACTTGCATGGTTATTTGTAAACCCTCGCCCAGAGTTATCCATCCTATTTATTTGTAAATATTTTATACAAATTGAATACTTAATTCCCATTTGGTGGCCTTCTGTGACCAAAAGGTCGCAAAAAATTTTGCTTCAAATTTCAAAATTATACTTGCAAAGTCTTAGCCTAATACGTTTATACGCAGAGATCAATTTAATTTGTGATATTTATTGATTTAAATTGTGGGTTGCTTTAAAATTGAAATCCAAGCAATATAGAAGGACACCTTTTCATATCATTAAACAATATTGTGAGGAAATCATATTGTGAAATCAGAATTGAGAGTCGTATCGCATCGTGAGCCGAGTGAATCGTTACATCCCTACAGTTGGTTTTGAGCACTATGTAGTAGGGAAACATTTGTGCCTTGCATTCACGCTTAATAGCGCTAGTGACAGAAACGACACACTTCAGCTTTAAATATTGTAAGAACGTAGTAAATGTTTACTTGAACATTTTGTGGGGTCATATTTACTGTGGTTTGGTGTCATTACAATAGAAATCCACAAGATTAGAAAGATCGTTCGAGAGCGATGATGATCACCAGATTTTGTATATGTTCAGATTTTTACATTGAATAAAGCAAAGTTGCTTCATTTTCATTTTCTTGCCTATAATGACTTTCACTTCTAGTTGCTCCTTTTTACACTAGTTCTAAAAACTTTTAGCAAGCTAAAGTTTTACCATTTACAGTTTCTATAGTATAATACTTTCATGATACCTTCAGGATCATTAGAGAAGTAAACTCATCCTGGAAGCAAAGCATCTTTTGCCTCACAAGGATTACAGAAAGTCATACTGGTTTAATGTGAGAATGAGTAAATGATGACAGAATGTACATTTTATGTGAGATCTTGCTTAACAGCGTATGAAGTAAACCAAACTGACCTCTTTCCAAAGAGCCTCTTCTGACTAAAAAGCGTCTTCTTATCATTACCCAGTGCGTGACTATGATAGCAGAGAGGTTGTTCAGAACTCTACAGGGACTAATGGACTGACCTTGGACTGCCTCCAACGCCAGAGTTTTGTGATGACGTCCGACGTTTCATGTCTTAACTTTTGGACTTGGAGAGGAAGGGAGGAATAACAGAGAGAGAAAGAAAAAGCAAGAATTAGTGAAGCATTGAAGCAGAAGATATTAGCAAGCATGCTATCTGTGTTTAGGGATGGGTTTCGTTAAGGTTTTAACGCTATTACTACTTTTATTGATACCACGTATTGATCCGGTTCTTTAACGGTACTCTTATTTTCACTTTTTGTTGTGTTTTTAATATTTAAAAAATATATATAAATAATAATAATAATAGTAATGAGGAATTATTGAGAACAGAATTAATAACACTTAATTTTTTATTGAAACATAATATAATAATAGTAGCCTGTGTTTGAGCAAATATTAAACAAACAAAACAAATGATCGTAAAACAAATAAATGAACAACTATTTTACTGTAAATGGACAGTGGTTACAGTCGGGGCATGCAACCATTTTTAACCATTTAACTGCAGCTTGAACCAAAAAAGTTGCTAAATGCAGCTAAACAATCAGCTTTGGCTAAGGTTTGTTTTATTAGAACACATTCACATAAACGAGTTAACTGTGTAATAAAATAAAAGTTTGAAACCTCTTGCAGTAGACACTATATAAAGTGAAAGTCTTACTACAAGATTAAGCTCTGCTTAATATATTCATTTTCCCTGTTTTCTATTATCTCTGCTTTATTTCTTAATAAGCATAGTTTTATTATCAGTCTATTTGTAAATGCAGTACTGTAAAGGCATTTTTACTGTTTAAAATTGATTTAAGCTCCTGGCTGTGCACAGAGACTACCTCTGCAAGGACAGTCTACTTCTGACTCATTTCCTCATTACTCATTAAGTTACGTTTCCATATTAAAATAACATGCTACTTACTATTCACACGTGAGTTTTGAGTAGGGTTTCAAAGGGGCAGAACATTTCCAGACACTTTCCATAGAAACTTAGTCTGGTAAAACTTTGGAAATATTAATAAATAAATTAATAATAAATAAAATGTTCATAATTAAGACAGCAGTAAAATAATATGATAAGACACACTGATTTTTAATATGAAGCAGCAAAGCAAACTTTTTGTACAGCTAAAAATAGCTGGGCGTAAATGAGACCGGAAGCTATAACCATAGAAATTGGCCACACCCCTTTTTTACATCAAGAAATAAAGTGGATATTACAACATAAAAGCATTATTTTAACTTGTAATACAGCGCATTTTTTTCTATCAAATAAATGAAGGCTCGATGAGCAACAATTTTGCTAAGTTACATTAAAATTAGTAATGTGTCCAAATCTTTAAAGAGTACAGTGGCTAGCACAACTAGCTAAAGCTAGCAAGCACATACCTCATAAATGATCAATGAAAAAAAGATGGGCATTTTGATATTTTGTGTGCATGCTTTTAGAAACGGTCTGTGCATGTAGGAGCGTAGCCTGCAGTGTGCTGTGTGCATGTGATTGAGCGATTTCTAGTCTAAAAAAATGTAACTTAAATTGCATTAAATGAAGTTGTTTTAACCAAGATTATGCTGCAAGAGTTTTTTTTGACCTAACCCTAGGCTGGACTTAGAAGAGAAACAATAATGTACCGTTTATTTGTATATTTGAGACTTGCTAAAGATAACATTCAATGAAATCATTAGAGTAGAATTAACAAGAAATTTGTGTTCTTAAAGATTAAACTGAAATTAGATGACAGCAAACGAATATAAATATAAAATAGAATAATTAATAGAATATAAATCCAAATTAAATATAAAATATCAACCTTTCTCTAATTTTGTGTACATAATATTTGCTATTACACTGCTCTATTATACTTAAATATTTTCATTGATGTATATATTGATGAATAGAGTATACAGATCTGATGACCCGTCATAAAAGAAGCATCTATTGGTGCAGCGGTGCCAAGATTAATCACACATTTCAACCAAAATGATTATTGAGTGTAAACCTTGGTCATGCAACACCCTGACGATCAGAGTCATCTTATGCAATGCTGCTTTAGACCTGAGCTTCTCCACAGGCCTGGACGATGAACCACACACTGACAACGACTTTAATGTAGTGATGGACTCCCTCCAGTCACACCATCTGTCGAGTACCTCAGAAAATGTCAAAATGATGTTCTCCTCTGAGGCTGAAAGGACAGGCTGCTTTCTCCAGACATTAGTTGAAGTGGATGACACATACGACAAGACAGAGAACCGGGCAGAGAATCTGTTCACTATGTCACAGGTCCTCTGAGTGTATTATCACGTTGTCCTTTCTGACTAATTCTACTGTTTGGGGTCAGGAGGTCTGCATTTTATTTAGTTATAAATACGGTAAAAACAGTAATATGTTTTACAGTAGTATTTTTACAAGTTAAACCGTTTTCTATTCAAATATCATTTTAAAAAGTAACTTATTCCTGTGATGGAAAGCTACATGTCCAGTATCATTACTCCAGCCTTGAGTGTTACATGGTCCTTCAGAAACTCAAGAAATGTAGTGCATGCTGAATTATTTCCACTAAATCAAACAGAAAGGTAGTAAATTCATTTATTGGTAGATTTACTCTGCACATTCGGAGTAAACTACAATTTAATGCAACCCATGCTAATTTGAAATACATTTCTTATTGCGTACCTTACTGCACATGTCTCTGCTGTGTTTGTATTACGTTGCTTCAGGTACATATTGCACTGGTTCAGAATTCAAATATCCGGGGAGTGTCGCTAAAAGTTAATGCTCTATCATGTTGAAAATATCTTCAACACCAAACCCAAACTTAAACCTGATAGTGTTAACAAATGCAAAAGCAATATAAAAATGCATTTGTTGATGCAGCCAGGCTATTTAACTTCCTTACGTGAATTTGAGCTGTTTTGTTAAACGGCAGCTTTATACGTACCGAGCAAACCTATTGAGCTAAAATACTAATGCATATGCAGCTGAACATGTGATGCTAACCATCAAATGCATCCGTTTCATCCGCATCAAATCAATGTTTTTATTTAACAACTTAATGTCCCTCAAATTATTTAGCAAAAAGTAAGCTTTGGTAATCAAAACCGTAGACCTACAAACCATACTTTGTGTGAAAAGCAATAAAAGTTGTGAAAGGTTTGTATACTGTATGTACAAGTCTTTTTAGGGGGGGGGAGTTTTGCAGAAATGTAGACACATATTTCTAATGAGCCTATAATGAGTTTATTAAACCAGCTGCAGTCACCATTCAGCTCAATCAGTTGACAACATTAGCTAAAGTGGTGACCGTCCGCATCTCATTCCCTGAATTATATCTGAAGAGAAAGAACATCCCAAACTATTTATTGGACATAATATGGCTTTACTTATAAAGACCTAATTCTTTTTCTTAGTGGTTTTGTTAGGAGACAGTAGCAAAAGGAAAGCGATCTTCTGTGACTTTAGAAAGTTCATAAACTTTTAACCATGCAATTTAGCTTTTAAACATCATAATAGTACTGATGTTGTTTTGCTTAGATTCTGATGTCTAGCTAAAAATGTGGGGCTTTAGGCCTAGTTTATATATCGTTCCTTAAGTAGGAAATTAACCTTGCAAACCACATGCAAAAAAGTAAGTTATACATAGATATCATACTGAGGTTACTTAGACTTTAAAGGGATAGTTCACCCCAAAATATAATTTTGTTAAGCATTACTCCAAACCCGTAAGATCTTGGTTCATCTTTGGAACACAAATTAAAATGCCAAATTATTCTTGACGCTTCATAAAACTATGGTTGAAACACTGATGACACTATTTTTTGTAACTATTTGATCAACCTACTAGTTTTTTAGGTCTGAGAACATTCAGATGCTTCACAGAACTCTCAGATTTGATCACAAATATCTTCAAATGTCTTCCAGAGATGAACGAAGGCCTTACAGGTTTGGAATGAGACAAGGGTGTGAGTAATTATTAATATAATTTTCTATATAATTAATAATATAATTTAATTTAATAAAAAAAAAAAAAATAATAATAATATATATATATATATATATATATATATATACACTACCGTTCGAAAGTTTTAGAACAGTAAGATATTTAATGGTTTTAAAGATGTTTCTTCTGCTCATCAAGGCTGAATTTATTAGATTAAAAATCCAAAACTGTAATATTGTGAAATATTATTTCAGTTTAAACTAAGTGCTTTCTGTGTGAATATATTTTAAAATGTAATTTATTTCTGAGATTCAAAGCATCATTACTCCAGTCTTCAGCGTCACATGATCCTCTCAGAAATCATTCTAATATCCTGATGTTTGTCAGTTGAGCTGCTTAATAGTTTTTTTTAGGATTTTTTGATCATGAAAATATCAAAAAGAGAAGCCTTTATTTAAAATGGATAATAATGTACTGTTACAGTAGTTTACTGTTTCACTACTGATCAAAAGTTTGGGATCAGTAACGTTTTATTCTTTCCTCTTTGAATGAAATTAATAATTTTATTAACAAAGGATCTATTAAATGAACAAAAAAAGTCACAGCATAGATTTACATTTTAGAAATGTTTTATATTTGGTAAACAATTATGTTGTTTTTTACTTGTTATTCATCAAGAATCCTGAGAAGAAAAAAAGGGAAAAATAAATAAATAAAAAACATCACAGGTTCCAAAAAATATATTTGTCTGCACAACTGTTTCCAACATTGATAATTCTATAATAAATCAGGATATTAGAATGATTTCTGAGAGGATCATGTGACGCTGAAGACTGGAGTAATGATGCTTTGTATCACAGGAATAAATTACATTTTAATATATATTCACACAGAAAACACTTATTTTAAATTGAAAAAATATTTCACAATATTACAGTTTTTTTCTGGATTTTTAATCTAATAAATTCAGCCTTGATGAGCAGAAGAAACACCTTTAAAAACCATTAAATATCTTACTGTTCTAAAACTTTTGAACGGTAGTGTGTGTGTGTGTGTGTGTGTGTGTGTATATATATATATATAGTAGGGACATTGATAAAAAGGTTTGGAATGATACAAGGGTGAGCAATTAATAATATAATTTTCAATATAATTAATAATATAATTTTTGGGTGAACTGTCCCTTTAAGTATGACACTGACATCTTACACAAAATGTGGAGCTTTTTGTGCATAAAACTGCACAGCTGTGTATTTAGAGAACCCTACCATTACAGAACATTTATCAAGCCTTGAATTTTCTATAAAAATACTTTTTTTTTTTTTTCCGTTCAGGCAGATATTTAAGGCAATATCACCGCATGCGCTCAAGGAGCTGTGTTTGGAACCCCTTTGCTGTTGGTATTGATTGATGGATTTAAAAAGTAGTTAGCAGGGGCAGCACAAATCCAGACGTACTACAAAACCATCTGTACTTCTGTGGTTCTTCTGAACTTTAACCACAAAGTACAAAACTCTTTTAGTCTTGGCTGATCGAGTAGAGAATGAGCAGAGCATTCCTGCTATCTGATACCAGATGACTCAATATTACAGAATCCAAGAGTAAACCCCAGCAGAAACATTTTTCCAGATTAAAAGCGAGTGAGGTAGCACTTACCACCTTTTATTTAAAATAAGAGGAAAAGCTGACACGTGCAATTATATTTCAGGATTAAATAAAAGTTTCAAATAAAGCTGACGCATTAACGCTTCTTACCCCACTCTCCTCAATATGCAAATTTAACTGGCTCGCACTTTAATAAAACAGTCTCTCACCGACTTGAGACTCCTTTGAGAATCCTGTCTTAGAAGATAGCAGAAGCCTGGTAAAAACAACGACCTCATCAACTGCGCAAGATGATGAGA
The DNA here is from genome assembly GCA_032353835.1 of Enteromius viviparus. NCBI lineage: Eukaryota > Metazoa > Chordata > Actinopteri > Cypriniformes > Cyprinidae > Enteromius > Enteromius viviparus. The sequence goes on from JAUCNO010000152.1 coordinate 4,468,139, forward strand.
AACTAGGAAGAGTTTGAGCTCAACATCAACAAGCTCAGAGGTCAAAACCAAGAGGGGTCAGAACATTAACATTTGGACTCTTTTTTCATGGGATGGCTCAAGTTTCTTGCCAAATAGATACACTGTGTAGATACAAACAAAGCAGCACTCTCACAGAAGCACAAGGACCATAAATGGTGTGAAAAATGGAGGTAGGTCAGAATGTAAGGATGAAGCTGGTCACAGCTTCCAATTTTTAGCATGCTTTTCAAATCAGATTTTACATTTATGCCTGAATAACGAATAATATGTTTCATAAAGTAGTCCATACTCTCTTATTGTGCATTCATCTAGTCTCTGGGGAGCTGGAGAATGAACAATAATAAATGGAAAATTCTGTGAAAAGGAATGATAAACAAAACAGTCTTGTAAAGAGTCTGGACGAAACCCAATGGTAAACAACATGTTCTCTTAGCGATCTTTGAATGCCAACCGGTGGGGATGAGTAGGGTCTTGTTGGACATGTCATGAGACCATTAGAGAGAAGAGCTTGTAAAGAGAAGAACTGAAAGAGTTCATCTATTACAGTGCATTCACAAAAGAAACCTTACAGTACAAAAGACTTCAAGTAAAGTATGTACACACGCTCTCAGAAAAAAAGGTGCAAAGCTGTCACTGGGACCCTTTCAAAAGGTACACATCTGTCCCTTATTTACCTCTGAAGGTGCTTTTAGGTATCTTAAAGATACATTTTGAAATACATCCATTGAACCTTTCCTTTTTGTGAATACGTGCCAAAATGATCATTTTCATCAATGCTCAACTAATAAACAACCACAGTTTTACAAGCAACCATGCCACGAAAATGCAACCTCAAGCGCAAGACAAGTCATTTTAAATGAACTTTTCACACAAATAAAGCTCTGACTTACTTTTTTTCGCCAAAGCAGCTGCAAAATCCAGCCATGGTGTCAAAGTTCACCCCGAAAGCAGTGTTTCCTTAATGCATCCTTATTTGCGCAAGGTCCAAAAGTGAATCTTCACATCTGTTTCATCAAATCACCAACATCTCCTTGATCATATCTTCACACGGGATGTTAGTAAATGAGCAGAAGCTCCCGAGACTGTGTCTTCTTCACAGTGTGCTCCAGTAGCCTGTCTCTCAGGACTGAGCATGCTCTCTTGCTCTTGGATTCCTCCCTCCCTTTCTTCTCCAACCCCCGTCACCTAATCCAGAGAATCAGCTGCTATTGTCTCACCCCAGCGGCTTACCGCCGACAGTCCGGGTGTCATTTGATAATTAGATGGGGCAGCTCCCTGAGGAGATACCACCTTCGTGTCTGAAGGGGGGGCTCATGAAAGGGGGTTGGAAAGCCAATCAGATGGCCAACACACTTTTAGCGCAACATTTAGTCAGCTTCTAGACACCGTAAGTGAAAACTTAACACTTAATGCTCAGAATGGCTGAACTTCATCAGCTGGCATCAACGGTTCAATAAGGAACCTTAGTATACAGCATCACAAAAAGTTCTATAGATAATTCAAATGTTCTTCTAAACTCAGATGAATACGTTTATGTCATCACTGGCAAAGTTCCATTTTAGAATCTTGAATAATATTCCTGGTAAATAAAAACACTTGTTTGCTTGAAGGGAAGACTGACTATTGAAGAGCCAGATTCATATCTGCGAATGATATTTCACTCTGAAAGAAGTGACTGGACATTTCAGTTCATCATAAACACTGTTTTCTTTAGAAAAACCTCAAACCATAAGTCTCCACTACATACAAAGGTTTCGCCTTCCTGCCCGTTTTGAATATTTTCCTTCCCCCTCAGGCAAATCGTGTAGGAGTATCCGGCAAAAGTATAAACAAAGCTTTGCGCCGGCCAGTGCTTTTTCTTAAATACAAACACTGTATTTGCTTCCGGTTTGGGGAGATTCATGCTTCGTATTTAACGGCACAGAGTAATATAAGCAGACACAGACGTCAGCGATAGCTGTCAGACCCCTCACACATATGCTGAACAGAGCACTGCAGGCGTACGTCTTACAGTCGTGGAATGTCAGTCAGTTTTCCTCATGAAAAAAGCAAGGTTGGTATTTCCTGAGAACCCATATGTATTTCATTTCAGACATATCTTAAGAAAGCCATAAGGCTGAGCATTATCAGTAGATTCATTCATGCAGTTGCTTGATAATCAGAAAAAACATTCCCCTTCAAACGTCCTTGACATCCTTCTAAATGGCTGTCTTCATATTTGGATGATGCATCAAACGACTTTTGATAGTTTCTAAAATTCTGTTTTTAATAATTATGCATATTTTGGTTTAGAAATATATGCGACCACTTTAACAAAAACACGTGATTCTAATATTAAACACCACTGATCAACAGTTTGGGGTCAGTAAAATAAATAAATAAAGTTGTTCAGCATAATGCATTCATTTAAACAACAGTGACATGCAGTATTAAAACATATTTAAAATGTTTAACTTTCTATTTATAAAATAATGATAACACACAATGATTAAGCAGCACTGTCAGCATTAACAATAATAAGAAGGGTTTTATGATCATGTGACGTTGAAAACAACGTGTTTAATAACATTTCAATATTTTTGATCATATAAATGCAGTCTCGGAGAGCATAAGAGACTTTCAAAAACCTTTAAAATTCTTACTGACCCCAAACTTATAAACAATAGTTTATATTATTATTATTATTTTTACTATACATTATTTATGTAAATCCCAAAATCATTATTTTAAACATTCAAGTTGTGCATTTGGCATTTAAGGTATACAGGTCATGCACTCCCTTGGTATTGAACCTATGACCCGTTTTTGTTGTTGTTCCTGATGCTGATTTTATTTGAAGCGATACACGCGCTCAGACTCATAAGTGCATTATCACAGGTGACAGAGCTGTAAAAATAACCATCACTCAATCAGATCAATAACCTTATGAGCTCACAATCAGCCAGAACAAATCAGACTACATTCTTTTAAAGACCTAGACACAGTCATGAATATTTACCCCTGAAAAGAGCCAGAAACCCCCCTTCCCCTCCAATTCAACTGTGTCAATCCCCTCAACAGTCTTCACTGACTCGAGTTTCTTCAGGCATCTCCTGCCGAGCACTGTTTCTTTTCTTTACAAAGCTCTCTGAATTCCAGCCCACATCTGGAACACATCTTCTGAGGCCGCGCTCTACCCCACACTCTAATTAAAGCCATGTACGCCAAACTGTAAATAACCCAAGAAATGATACCCCTCGGCTCAGAGGCACGAAAAGCGGGACGGGGCCGAGTGAGATGTTTCGAAATAACTTATAAGATGAATATACAAGTTCCTGTCATCATGCAAAGTCTATACTCTCCCGAGAAAAACAAAGCCATGTGTCCGTTGAGTCCTTTACTCTAACAATAAAAAGCATCCAGCTGGGTCCACACAGCTTGACCATTGAGCACAACCCATTCAGCTGCTCTTTTCCTCTATCTGTGTCCAGTTAACTTTGTGTCCCTGTTTTCCAGGCTTTTTAAATCACGGTGTGTGGCGTTTCTGGAGGGAGGTTCACAAATAGAATAGTTTAATGAGATAATAATGAAATAATTGCACCCTGGGTTTTACGATGCACTCCTTTCCAAAGTTTCTTTACAGACACAACAGGACAATTAACCTGGCTCATCATCAAAGGACAACAGGCTCTATTAGCACATGCTCAGAGGGCTTTATTTACCTACCTAATAAAAATACAATTCAGCTATTTGCCCGTTTAAACGACTCGTGAGAAATACACTGAATTTTAGTGTTGTCATTTAAATACAAATGTTGTTTGATGTGCCATCTCCTTTTTTTTTTTTACAAAGTACTTAACTTACTGTATGTATACTGTATGTGCATGTATGTGTTTACTTATTATAATTATATATTATATTACTATTATATATTATATACATCTATATCTATAATATTATCTCTCTCTCTCTCTCTATATATATATACATAAATATATGATTAGTTACATTAGTTATTTACATTTTTGGTCCAATGACAAGTGAAATTTTAAACTTTCATGCAGTATTATTTTAGTATTACTATTACTAGATACCATTAATAGTTTTAAATATTGCTTATTTTTATATTTATTTAAGTTTTTATTCATTTATAATTTAGTTTTTCAGGTACTGCGGTTGCAACTAATTTTATATTTCATATCAGTTAATGATTATTTTATTTCAACTAAGGATTTTTCTAACATTTTTTAAGTTTTAATTAACTATAATAACCCTGCTTTTATGTCATCACTAGTCAATTTTTCAATTTAATAAAAAGCAATACGGTCTCTCAATTATGAAATTATGAAAATACAGAATTGTCATTGAGTCAAAAAGAACAGCCTTATTGCTGGAAGCCCAGTAAGTTGATTTAAATATGAAAGATGAATTCTAACATTTCACACCACAGCACCCTTTGCTCAAAACTTTGTCTCCAAATAGGCTACTAATTGCACACAACCTCACATCAAAGAACAGATTCTGAGGCCAAACTCAAAAAGACTCCTTTTATCTCAACATATGAAGAAGGACACTGATCAAGATGCTGTAGCCTCTGTACAGTAATCAACATACACTACCGAGAGCAAGAAAACACTCATTTGATCAAATTTTTAGTCTAATTTGAGGTATTCTCCCGAAAACCTGCAATTCAGTAGAGAAGCTCTTAAATGCCTTGAGAAGTCTAAAACATTTTTTTTTTTAGATATGTTAATGATAAGATCATACTGTTATGTAAAAACAATTACATAGATTTACATGCAGCATTGATTATACATGCATGGGTCTAACTATTTATTCCAAAGTATGTAACTATAAGTAATTTATATCTACCTATCAAACTTTTTTTGTACCTCTCTAAAGACATCCAATCAGCCAATAATTCTAAATCATTTAGTTCTCTATTAAAAAAAACAAAGATTTCACGTAAACATGGCTTAGAAACATCAACATTACCAATTAAAAAAGTTTGAAAACGTTTAACTAAAAAAGGTTTGTGTTTTCTGGAATTATAAACACTGTACTGAAGTAATCCTCTTTCCCATTACAAAACATTGTTTAAAAAGCAATGCTACTATAAGCTACAGAAGAACAGATCACTAGTTAAACAGTATTCACTGGACTTAGCGGAAAGTGATGGAGATGTTCGCTTCCCAAACAACTCTTTGTCCGGAGCAGTCAGCTGAAAACAGACCAAAAGTCTCAGTAGAGCCAAATTCGCTCGTTAATGCGTGAACGCAGACATGTACTTACAAAGCGAGGACAATCCTAGAGATATCTGGTCATCCTCAAGCGAGCGAAACATCCGAGATTTTGTACTAATGACATTCTCCAGCGTTATGTGTGTGTGTGTCAGTGTGTGTGTGTGAAGGCAGGATGAGGCTCGACAGCGCCCTCTGTCGATGACAACAACAACACACGCTTTCAAAACGTGTCTACAGCTACGTCCAACAGCCTACTGTACACGTGAGGCTAGATTTGGAAAGACTTAATAAGGCCGTTGTGATAATTAGTAAACACATGGTTGGAGTAAACAAATAAACTCTATTCAATGTGATCTTCTTTACTTTGGAAATGCACGGTGTAGTTTTATTTTGAAAACACCACAAACAAAAAAACAGATTATATCAGCATCTAATACATATTTTTAACTAACCATAGCAACACAGCAGGCCTAATATTAAAGCACTGGTGGTTCTCCATGCACTGATGTAAGGGTTTTGCTGCTGTTTCTCAGAAACCCTTGGTTTTGAAAAATTGGGCTCTGGCAATGATGTCATTGGCGTAATCATCTCCTGTGGTGCCGATGTCCATGCGCTCGTACGTTTGGACATTCTTCACACCTGCGTTGTAAGCTGATATTCCCCCTGAAACATACATTATACCATTGAGAGTTAAGTGATGAACTTTGGATTAAGTTGCCTTTTTTATGCTATTTATGTTCATTATCTCTGGGTAAAAATCCAATTACCTTTAAAGCATTGCTCTTGTGTCCACTTGGGGAATTTTACTTTAATTTCTCTAATGTAGCTAATGAGTATGTCAGTGGCTTGTATGACATGCAGCTCACTGTCCCATACACCTGTCGGAGCGTGGTAGCGTTTGTCAACCTATAAGAAACATAATCAAAAGAGAATGATTTGAAAGGTCCAGAAATATGGAATGTACTATGCATATTTCTTGCTCATATAAAAATAACTTATATGGGATATCTACTAACATTTGCAAGTCACCACCTTAAAAAGTGACTTTTTTATATAACTACACTTTGTAATAGAGTAAATCAGTTCCTCTGACCAACCTGCATGAGGCCGAAGCCATTGCCCTGGTCGCCCCAACCATCCTTCAGAACGACTCCGGCTCTGGACTCTCTGGATATGATGGCAGCAATCACAGCTGGGTCCATCTGCTTTGCTCTCCCAACTTTGATAATGATACTCTTGTATTTCTCTATCCGGACCAGATCGATTTCAGCCAGTTTTTTGGAGGCTTCAACCCCTATATAACAAGTTTTAAATGTTAATTAATACAGTAGCATGGTGCACTTTGCACATATTGGCAAATGGCACAAAGGAGTCATACGTGATCTGTATTCAGTCATGCATTCTCACCCTTTATGGTTAATTTGTCTTGTTTCGCTGTCTTCTCTGATGCACCGCTGGTGTCTATTTTGAGGATGTCTCCATAAAGGCATGCTAGATACAACATGGAAAATATCACCTGAAACCCTGCGTTATATATATATAAAAAAATAAAACTGTCAGCAACACTATATGACTTACCCATGATGTTTATGTAGAACTGCTGCGAAAGAGCGAATCACTGAATTTAATGAGCCTTGTCACTAAACAGACCTCAGCAGGGACTTTTTATATATGATCACAGAGGGAGTGGTTTCTCTTTTTTTCCCCAGATGTTCCTCCAATAAGGTGTGGAGAAATGCAAGGTTACAGATCATAGGTCATGCGGTCATAGATCACACCCAAACAAGTGAATCAGAGGCTTCATAAACCCCTAAAAGGTATAACCACCTTTGATTAATGTAGTTAATGACAAATGAAAATAAACCATGGGAAAGTTTGTTTTTGGAAATGTTAGGACCTGTACCAGTGTAAAAAAGCATGACAAATCTGCCATTCCAAAACCTCCACGATTAAATCTTAACTTTTGCAGCAAAGCAGAAGTGAAGGTGAAGTAGGTGGTTAAACTTCACACTGGTCACCACAACCAAGAGAGACTCCCTGTACAGAAGGATACACAAACTTAAATGGGGAAGTATAGATTATTTAATCATAGAGACACAATCTTTGATTTGAGTCTGCACTTTTCTGAAACCTCTCCTTGGATCGTCACCTTACCGTGGTGGAGGGGTTTGAGTGCCTGAATGATCCAAGGAGGGGGCTATACGTCCCTGGTAGGGTCTCCTAAGGCAAAAAGGTCCTAGACAACATGGGTGGAGCGGTCCAAAACCCCATATGGAGAGGAACACAACTAAAAATGTGACGTCGTCAGGTACAGCACAGCCGGGGACCCAACCCTGGAGCCAGGCCTGGGGTTGAGGCGCGTGTTGCATGGATGGAGCATATCCTTTCGACTTCTTCTGAAATATTTCCACATTGAAATTGTACATTACTTTTTATCAAAAGATTAGAATGGCAACAACACTATTAGCATAGTCACCAAATCACCACCTATGGTGCCCACATCCATTTGCTCATGATATTCTTCCTAAAACAAACCTAGGACCTGGTTGCAAGGGACCAACAGAACACCAGTTGTCACCTCACTGCACAGACCAAACATTTAGTGCAAAAGAAGGAATTTCAAGAAAGAAAAATCCAGCAAAGGAGCACATACTTGCTGCCAGATAGAAGTTGACTTTCCTTTAGCCTAAGCCTACGAAGAAATCATGCCCCTAGTAAAGTGAGAAGAAACTCCAAAAGTATATCTCCCATTTAAGAACATGCCAATGTTGGCACTGTTTGAAAACTGGCAGCCCTTCATCACGACCTCCAAACCAGACAATTGGCTGCCCAGGTCGTGTTTACTTCTGCAGAATTGATTTTGCTGAGTACGACATGCTCTTGGATCAAAATCTTTGTTGACTCTGAAACAACAATCAGATTTGAAGAACCAGTTTATATTGTGAGGTACGGGTATAATGGGGTGTAATAACGTTTTGAGCTTGTCCACTTTTGACCACATCCAGAGGCGGCCTAAAAAGGCATTCGATTGGGTCTTCTTCTGTTGACAGTTGTGTGAGCTTATTTGGTCCGCTGGATGGAAATAACTGAAAAAGCACATATATAAACATGCACAGCATGTTGTGGAGCATCTTTATTTGATACAACACATACAGCTAGACTCTGATGTGATGTTAGTGCACATCTAAATGTAACTGTGCATTTAACCCTCCCACTGTATTTCCGATGAAAACAGAGAGACCCTCCCCTCAATGTGTTACATAGATGCATTTAAATGCCAGGTGTGAACAGTAATGTGTCCACTTGTGATTGGATTGAAGAAAATACATGTTAAAGGAATAAAATGAAAATGACACCATAAACTACTCACCCCAAGTCATCCTACATGTATATGATTTTCTTCTTTCTGATAAACAAAATTTATCCAGGATAAATACATAAATTAAAAAAAACTCATACTGTGTTCATCTGAAAGAAGAAAATGTTTTAAAAAAGAAGAAAGTCATATGCACCTGATGGCTTAGGGGTGAACTATTCCTTTAATACCAGGTGCAACAGGGTCTCAGACAGACTAGACCGCTCTAAATAAACATACATGTAAATCACTGCCTTAATGCAGAACCGGATTTTGCTGAGTTCTGCATGTCCCTGGGTCAAAATCTTTGTTGGCCCTGGAACAACATTGTGATTAGCCAATCAGATTTGAAGTACCAGTTTATGGTTTTTGTGAAGTTTAGGCTTACAATCAGTGTTTGATGCTTGTACATCAGTGTCAGTGTCAGACGTCTATCATTTCCTCTGATTTTAGGCGATAATCATGGGTAGGGTTAGGTGTAGGTGTAGAGATATGGTCAAAATTTTGGAATAAAATGTCATTCCAGGGTCAACAAAATATATTGACCCAGGAACACGCCTAACTCAGCAAAAATCAGGACGTGCACCCATGCATGCTAAAGCAAGTTCAAGTACAGTCTCCTGATCTCGTGCAGCATCATCATGATCTTGACTGGGAGTATGTTTATGCTTTTTTGGCCAGTACTTTGATATCTCAGTCCCATTCCAGGGTTACACTCATCAGAAGAACAGTGGGCAAAACGAGCTTGTATAGTTTCATAGTTTCGGACCATACCAAAACATAAATATGACGCTCTGTGTGGGATAAAGCATGCTATTCTGCCCCATACTGCGACCTGGCCGTGTCCTCCAGAGTGCAGCTCCAACTTGCCTCAACACACCTGCTGTCTAGTATGCCTCGAGTGAAGGAGTGGATCTCTGCTTGCGATATGGGTGTGTCTCGTGCCTGATCGTGTTCACCACCCATTCTGACACTGGTGGAAGTGCCCACATTGTGAAAGAGAGGTTGTAGCACTTAGTGATGCAGGTCATCGTCTGATGACAGGGAGCATACTGAAATCTGCAATAGCTGGACCACCAGCATGTGGTGAGAGACACTCGTGCTGAGAATGAGAGAATGCAGAGGGCTTGATGTTGAGACATATTTGGTTGTGTTCCCAAACACTTCCCTCAGTTTCCTGCTGCATGCAAGGCAACACAACACAGGTGCAGCACAGCAAAGAGAACTCTCCAACCATACTCGTTTGCAAGTAGTTACAATGTTTCAGCTCACCTCTTCTGTGAATCTTTGGTGTAAACTCACCTAGGCCCCCTTTTCAAAATAGTGCTTCCAGCGCCATGCAATGTTCCCTAAACGCAATGTTTTCTGAGAAACTTTGTTATACAGGGTCTTGTGTGAGTGCAGGATTAGGCTCAACATTGCCCTCTGTTGTAGAGAACAGCAAGTTGTTTCAAGATGTGTTTGCATTCACTCAGCTGCATCCACACTTCACCCATGAGTAATAAATAAGATTATTTTACTGTGAATTTGAAAGGACCCTTCCTAAAATCATTGTGATAAATAACACACACATCATTTGAGTAAATATTTTATTTAATAAGATTACCATCATTACAGGAAATTCACTGCAGCTCTGTAGTATCATTAATATAGCCATATTTTGAAAACACAAACTCTTAAATGGTTTGTAAAGATTCTATTAGCAATCTGATAGGCCTAATATAAAGTTATAATCTTTAAATCTAAGTGTTTTAGTAACCCCTGCTTTTGTAAAACTGGGCTCTGGCAACGACATCATTGGAGTAATCTTGTCCTGTGGTCCTGGCATCAATATTCTCATACGAAGTGACTGTACTCACACCTGCGTTGTAGGCTGATATTCCCCCTGAAACAGGTATTGTAATACAACTGAGGCATGAAAATAATCAAATTTGCCTTTACATACTCTTTTTTTTATGCTATTTACGTTCATTTATTAATCAAATGTTATAACCTACCTTTAAGGCATTGCTCTTGGGACCAACTGGGAAATTTTGCTCTAATTTCGTTAATGAAGCTAATGAGTATATCAGTAGCTTGCCCGATGTGCTGCTCACTGTCCCATGCACCAACTGGAGAGTGGTAGCGTTTGTCCACCTAAAAGAAACACCATCAAAAATTAAATGTTCTGAAATATTAAATGTACCATACTTATTTTAGCATTCTTTGCAACTATTGCTTGTTTTGCATGCATCTGTGACAATTTCCAACCAGAAGTCAGCTTGAATTTCTTCTCAACACCTGAAATGTTTTATTTATTTATTTATTATTTTTTCAAAATAGGGCGAATCTGTTTCTTTGACCAACCTGCATGAGGCCAAAGGCATTGCCATGGTCACCCCATCCGCCCTGCAGAGCAGCTCCGGCTCTGGACTCTCTGGATATGATGGCAGCAATCACAGCCGGGTCCATCTTCTTCGCTCTGCCTACACTGGTAATCATACTTCTGTAGGTCTCCATTCGGGCCAGATCAGTCTCTGCCAGTTTTCTGGAGGCTTCAACACCTTTATAAAATGAAATTGTTAGTAAAGTAGAGTAAAGTCAATTATATTACTGTTTATATATTTATATATATATATAAATTGCATGCAGTTATGCATTCTCACCTCTTATGTTTAATCTGTCTTGATTAGCTGTTGCCTGTGATGCACCGGTGGTATCTATATTCAAAACGTTTCCATAAATGCATGCTAAAAGAAAAAAAAAGTAAAATAGCAAGTTAGTAAATTATTTTACAGAGTATTTATACACTATCACTTTTTCCTCCTCATTATTCAGACAACATCCTATTAAAACAGTCAGCACCTGATGTGTTACATTATATAACTTATTATATAACTTACCCATGATGTTAACTGCTGTGAATGAGCAAATCTGAGCTTGTCACTAAATCAGGACTCGATTACGCAGTGTATGATTGCAGAAGGAGTGGTTTCTCTTTTTTCCAGATGCTCTTACAACTATAGTGTGAAGAAATTAATAAACAATTTTGATGCATTAAAAAAAAAGGATTTCCAAGCACATACAGTACTGGGCAAAAGTCTTAAGCCACTAGTATTTTCAGCAACAGAAACTGGTTTTGGTTGGTTATTTCTATCTTTTGCGGTATCGTGTCAGTTGGAAATATCGGCTTCCATTTCCAAACATTATTTTTGTCATTAATTGTAATAATGAAATAATACAATAATGTAATAATGATTATTGTCTGACAACAGCCAGTGCTCCACACAGAGATCTGATCTGATCATCAGCAGTCTGTCTGGAATCACATGAAGAAACAGAACAAACTGAGACAGACTCAATCCAGAAGAACTGTGACAACGTCTCCAAG
>JAUCNO010000152.1:4486263-4503483 GCA_032353835.1 Enteromius viviparus
AATAAAAACACGATTTATTTATATATATATATATATATATATATATATATATATAGGGTTATCTGTCTTCAAACACATCTTCATGTGTTTTATTTTTATAGTTTCAAATTAAGTTTCTTCTGCTGACCAAGGCTGCATTTATTTGATAAAAAAAAATAGTAATTAAATTGTATAAAAAATACAGTAATTTTCTGAAATATTTATAATATTTAAAATAACTGTTTTGTATTTGAATGCATTTAAAATGCAATTTATTTCTGTTTTGGCAAAGCTTAATTAAAGCATTATATTGCAATATTATCATCTGAACTAAAATGAAGTATAAATAATACTTATGTTTTTATTTATTTAATATTAATATACAATTAATTTATTCAAAATGTCAAGAACTGTATGTTGTGTATGGGGGGGGGATAAAAAAAAAGTTGATTTAATGTACTAATAATAATTTAAAATAATATTATTTATGTGACAATAATTAAATCATCCTATGAGAACCACATCTGTAAACCATTATGTGCCGTCTGATCTCTTACACCTTATACAATCCTGACACCTGCTGGTTAATCTGTCTTATAATTATTTGCAAACACCTTATACAATCCTGACACCTGCTGGTTAATCTGTCTTATAATTATTTGCAATTATTATTATTGTGTTTCCAAAATCTGATTAAATAAATAAATAAAATACTAAAACAGTTTACTAATTTAAAGCGAGGTTAAATTTACAAATAAATTATTTTATAAATATTTCAAAAGTTTCATTGAGTAAAAAACATTCGTAAAGTAGCTTTATAAATGACTGTAATGTTTATTTCCAGTGTCTCATGTTCACCTTCAGGTTTGCAAAGATAAAGACGGCACACTGCACAGTAATTTACTGTGTGCCGTGGATGTGTCTGAGATGCCTTTAGGGACCCTTCCTGACCTGGAGAACACAGCAGAGGCTGTCCGACTCCTGAAGTCTATGAAGGACTCTCACCATCCCTTCTTCCTGGCCGTTGGCTTCTATAAGCCACATATTCCTTTCAGAATCCCACGGGTAAGTGCTTTACAATGGAGCGTGACGCACTGTATGAGAGCCTGTTAAATCAGGACATCTGGGAAATCTGTGTTTGTATAGGAGTACCTAAAGCTGTATCCCATCGAGAGTATGACGCTGGCTCCAGACCCAGATGTTCCTAAGAAACTTCCAAATGTGGCCTACAACCCCTGGACTGACATCCGCAAGAGGGAAGATGTTCAGGCGTTAAATCTGAGCTTTCCTTACGGCCCCATTCCCAAAGACTTTCAGGTGTTATGCAGAAATACAATGCTCATGCTTACAGATATTTATTTTTTATGTTTTTATATACAGTTATAATTTGGTTTAGGTAATTAAGTTTGGTCATATCTAAATGTTTTCCCCTCATCTTTCAGCTGCAGATCCGACAGCACTACTTCGCCTCTGTATCATATGTGGATGCTCAAGTGGGAAGAGTTCTGCAAGCTCTTGATGATTTCGGCCATGCCAAGGACACTATAGTGGTTTTCAGCTCAGATCACGGTTTGTTCAGTCTGTTGTTGAATATCACATCCATTGGGTGGCAGTGTTGAAGCACTGGTTTATAATGGAGCTCAGGGTTTCAGTGTTCTGAGTGTTTTCATGTGATTCTGAATTCACATCATGTGCAGTTCTTCTCAGAAATGATGCTGTCACTTTTTTTTTTTGTTTCATTTAGCATAATTGCATTTTAAATTGTCAGTTAAGATTGTGCTATAGCTCACATGCGTTTTTTTCCCTTGTTATAATGCAAAAATTAATGCAGTGCATTATCTTATATATATATATATATATATGTATGTGTGCGTGTGTGTGTGTGTATACACACACAAAAAACAAACAAACAACAGCAAAAAAAAATAAATAAATAAATATATATATATATATATAAATTAATATGCCCTCTTTTATTGCATGAATCCCTGTCACAGAGAATGCTGAACTGGAATTGAAATGACAGGAAAAGACATCTATTGCAATTCAAGGGAAATTTAACACCGCCAACATGAACGATACCTTTCAAAAATATAATAATCTAAAAAATAATATGCATTATTTAAGAATATAGACTATGAATATGCATAATAAATTAGGATTTCATAATATATATAAATATTTATTCATATGCTCACTTTAATGCATAAAAAAAATATATATATAATTTATTAAATTACAGTATTATATTACTATAATAAGCAGCTGGTTATTATTTGCTCAATAGGGCAAAATTTTATTAGAAATACATATATAATATAATATAATATAATACACACACACATATATAAATAATAACAACAGCATAAACTAAAAAACTGTATAACAGAATTAATGCAATATTGTAATTGTTTATTTAATTGAGAAAATTGTATTCATATTTATGATCATTGCTGGTATTTTAAATATTTCTCTATAAAAAACCCTATATCTTGTATGATAATTTTTTTTTGTTCCTTTTTTAATTGTACTATGTTAACTTTCTTATATTACAGTTCTCCATTGTAAATTGCTACCTCAATTCAAAGCAGCCAGCAAAGACTGTCTGAAATGACTGTTCTGTATTTTCTCACGGTTAACTCTCTCTCTCTCTCTCTTAGGTTGGTCATTAGGAGAACACGGCGAGTGGGCCAAATACAGCAACTTTGATGTGGCCACCCGAGTGCCATTGATCGTGTACAAGCCAGGTGTGACCTCACCTTTCCCTCGGCCTGGGGAGAAGACGTTCCCCTTCATCGATGTGTTTCAGGGCACGCGGGAGCCGTTTGGCAAAGGTAATGTGACTCAGAGCAGCCGTCAACACGCAGAGACGGCAGGATCCTTCACGAGATTCTGAGACTCCAACCGAAGTCACTCAAGCGTGTGATATCAAGTTTCTGGAAAAGATGTTATGGCTAAAGCATCGGCCCGTTTAGAGCTTTGATTCTTATTTTGCTCCAATGTTTGACTGAGAGTTCACCGTTTCTTTCTTTCAGCTCTCGAGTGTCTTTAGAAAACAGCCAGTATAAGCAGCCGGAGTAATGACTGTAATGATAATGCCACAGCATAGAGAAGCTAATAAGTCCTGAGAGTTATTGCGCTCACAGTGGGCTCTGTATTGTTGCTTGTTGTTGCTCTAATGAACTGCGCTATATTCAGTAACCGTATCAGTAAATTTCATGGAAATTTCAGAACTGGGGCCTTTTACCTAAGAGAATGGTGGCTAAATTCAGTGCGAGGATGTCAGGCTCGTTTGTTTGTATTTAATGCTGTATTTTAAAGCAGCACTTGGGTTGCATTTAAAATAAAAACATTAATTTACTCCATACAGACACTAATAATATAGTATAAAGTTTGAAAAAAATACATGCCGTTAGCTGTTTGGATATATAAGTGTATATACCATCTGATCAACGTGATTTAGCTTCTTCTTTTTTTATATAATTTTATTAAAAGTTTTGATTGCAAAATTTTCAGTGTATTACAAATCACTCTCAGCATAGACCTGGAAAAATTAGAGCTCTTCTTTTCGAAGAATCATGATAAGAAAATTTTTTCCTACAACCATTTTCAGCATTAATAATAAAAAATTTTTGAGCAGCAAATCAGCATGACTTCTGAAGGATCATGTGACACCAAAGATTGAAAACTCAGCTTTGCATCACAAGAATAATTCTATTTTAAAAGAGAATTAATGCTGTCAAATGAGTATCAAACGTTTAAATTATATATGTATGTGTTTTGTGTGTGTGTGTATATATATATATATATATGCATGTAAATATTTTAGAAAAACAGGCTATGATTACATATATTAAATATTTATAACATAAATTATATAAAATAGAGACAAGTAAATATTGTTTAAATATATACTGTATGTGTGTACATGGATTACTCAAACAAAAACTTATTTTGTATGTGGTTAATCACAATTAATCATTTGACAGCACTAATTATAATAAAAAATAGATTTTTTAAATTGTTATATTTAATATGAGTTTTTTTGCATGTTTTATCAAATAAGCATAAAAAAACTATTCTTATGTAATCGTATCTGAAATATCTACAAATATCATTGATGATAAGCATGAAATTAGACATAAAAATGTAAGCATTGATTTTATGCATGGTTTTATGGTGTGTTGTGGTTTTAGGCAGTGCATAAAAGACGTCTTGTATACCCTCTTTGTTTTTTCCCAATTTTAAAGGTTATTTATTTAAAATTGTATTCAAATGGCTATGGTGAAAATGAATGGGAAAAATACACATGAAAAAAATGCTGCAGTGTGGGTGGTCACTGTTACGCTCTATATAAGAGCAAGGGGGAAAAAATCTAGCCAAGCAAAAGCTCTGGTTACACCAAGTGTGATGCAGTTCTACAACATAAGAGTGTAAAAAAAAAAAGATACAGAAGCCATCTATATATATATGATGCTAAACATTCATTTATCATTTCTTGAATGCTTCTGTATCTCAGATTCCCATCATTCTCGCTTTACATCTTTCAGGTGCAGTAGTTCAGAGTGTGGTGGAGCTGGTGGATGTCTTCCCCACACTATCGCACCTGGCTGGGTTACTTCCTCTGTTCCACTGCCCGACCTCGTCTTTTAAGATTGAGCTCTGCACCGAAGGCTCAAACCTGGCCCATTTTATCCGCAGCTCGGAGAGAGAGATCAGAAGAGAAGCCTACTCATTCAGCCAGTACCCTCGACCCTCTGACTCCATCCAGGAGAACTCAGACTTGCCCGACCTCGCTGACATCCGCATCATGGGCTACTCCATCCGCTCCACTGACTACCGCTACACCTTATGGGTGGGCTTCGACCCCAGCAGCTGTCGGCCTAACATGACGGACATCCACGCGGGAGAAATGTACCTCCTGGCTGAAGATCCCGGACAGGACAATAACGTGTTTTATGAATTCGACCACGCTACAGTATTGCGGAAGCTCGGCATGCTGCCGTCGTGGACAGAGAGTTTAAAGCATCATATAATGTATCTCAGCAGCGGGGGGAAAGCAAAAGGGATTCTGTGATTTTAGTTTGTCATGTTACAAAACCAAGCAAACACGTCTGGTCATACTTCAGCAAAAACTGACAGGAAGAATTAAAAAGTTAAATATTGCTATTTTAGGATTTATTTTTTTGCATTCTGATATATTGTCATAACTACCTCAGAATTCTCATAATCAGAATCCTAATAATCTTGCATTATCATGACTGTAATGTGCAAGTGTTATTTATTATTATACCTTTTAATTTATTCTGATTTCAATAAAAATTTATTCTATTATATGGATTAATAAGAATATTATTATAACAAAATTATTATTACTAGAATGCAGTAAAGATACTTTAATATATTTTATTATTATTTTTTTAAAATCAGAATATATAATTAGGCTGTATAACGCATTTATTTTGATTTGATAAACTTTTTACTAATATAAAAGTAATTCAAATTTCGTAATATAATAAAAATTAATGTTCAAAATTGGAAAGTAAATTTAAGAGTTTGGGCTAAAATGTCATGAAGGTTTTCTTAAATAAAAAAGCACAAAATGTGCATGCATTGTTTCCCCTTCTTCTGAAGTTTGGTTGAAATGTGGCCAGGACATATTTTGTGAGGTTCAGTTAAATATTGATGTATTTTGAGCAATGCTACATAGCTCATAAAGACCGTTATCGCCTCTTTTTTTTAAATCATAACCATTCTTTCACTCCTTACTCTCAAATTATTGCTGCAAAAGATTAGTTTAATGTGATTTATTTATTTACTCATAGTGCTCTAATGAAATAAACTTGCACAGCACTTTTCTTAAAAAGAATAAAAAGGGATATTTTCACATCCTGTAGCTCTCTTATTGAGTATATTTAAGGGATTTATCCTAAAATATGAGTCCGTTAAAATATGACTTAATTTTCTCATTCCCTTCAGAACGTGATACATGGAAATGACGTAACGCCAACTTAAGTGAGAAACGAGTTTAATTTAAGTCTCCGAGAAATAGAAAGCAATGCACAGGCAACACTCTGCTTTAGCAATTTATCAGGTCACTAAGTTGTAATTGTATTTTGTCTTGGAGGCCGACAGAGACTGTGCCAGCGCTAAGCTCTTGTTTTCCCAGGCAGCGTGATGAAAATCAACTTAAATATAGAATTTCAAGTCATGCGCTCCCTCTGCACCGTTGCCAAGGTAATTAGATGCTTAAATGTGAAAACTTGCAAATGATGTTGCCCGGATACACCTCAGAGAATAGTTTAACACTGATGAATGTTTTAGCCAACATTAAAAAAAGAGGGAAGCGACTGCAGCGGCGTGATCTTCTGCAGCTCGCGCGCTGTGACGTCAGCCCGCCGCGCGCTTGCTCCCCAGACTCATTTCATGCCACGAGCCTGCATTTTAAACACTCCTACCTGCTTTCTCTTTTCAGGTTTATTTTGGATTCGCCGCACTCTTTCACGTTGGGTGCCACATTGTTTACTCCTGCAGAGTATGAATTATTTTTGAAGGAATATATTCAATATTTATGTGGCAAAATAAATATATTTTCTCGCTTTCTCTCAAAAGGAAAAAACAACAAAACAAAGCAAGCGCATCATTTGTGTGTGTCTCTCTCTCTCTGTGTGTGTGTGCCCCTTTTCAAGTGTGTTCTTATAAGAGTGCAGCAGGAGTGTTATAGTGGAGGGATCCTTTGGGACCACCAATATATTCAGCTTCAGCAGACAGGCTTCATTGCCAGCTGGTCCGGAAAATTCCACTGCTGTCTCTTTTTTTTCTCTTGTCGACTAAAAGCAAGGTCAGGGCAGTCGGAGAAGGATCCACAGGCTGATTGAAGCTGCTATTTTAATTGCTTATACTGAAGTAGCTTTGCTTTTGTCTACCAGCTGAGTGTGTTGCTTGCAAAGTCAAACTAATTAAAACAATCAGGAAGTGCTTTCAGGAAGAATTTCCATGTATTAATCACTTTTCATCATCAGCTTAGAGAACAGTTTATAAATGTAAACAACAAATTTTGTATTTATTAACTGGTCTATAACATCCTATACTAATTGTGGGGATTCTGTAATATTACATCAGCCAGACCTGTATCGTCTATATGAGCAATATAACACGAGTAGCCTTATAGCTGTACACTAGCACGGCTATGATTTAGCATGTGCCGATATAAAGTCATATTGCACGGCTACGAGTGGGATATTTCATTTATACAACAATTACTATTGTACAGTATGCAAAAAACTTGTGAAACTGGCTCTTAATGGGAGATGACATTCCGGTTGGATTATTGCATGTTACGCCCAAAGTACACTCATGACTCACTAAAGTTATGTTCATTAAAGTTCATGGGTTAGGAAAGGTTAATATTTTGGTTTTGGGAGTCCTAAACAAGGTTAAGAATGCATGCAAGCTCAAAGAATAGATTTTTACCTTATTTGTCTGAATACTCCAAAACGTCTCGGTTACGTATTGTAAACCTCATTCCCTGAAGAAGGGAACAGAGACGTCACGTCGTTGACCGACGAATAGCGAGACTCCTATTTGTCGGTCACCGACGTGACGTCGAAGTGACCGACTGAAAGGGAATGTCTCGGTTGCATTTTGTAACCCTCGTTCCCTAAAGAAGAGAACGGTGATGTCACGTCGGTGACCTACGAATAGGAATCTCGCTATTCGTCGGTCACCGATGTGACAACGAAGAGACCGACTGAAAGGGAATGATTGGTCAACCATTAGTTTTTTTAGACAATGCAATGATTGGTCCATGTTTTTTAAAACGGTGTTCTTTTTAGGTGTTAATGCTCCAAAAGTGACACTTAGTGGTAAATAATGAATTTGCGTTTTCATTCAGAACCAACGCGAAAAGTTCAACAAGTGGGCGGACAATATGCTGATATTTTATGTTGACGTCAACTGCATAACAAGTACATTCTTACCTAAAAAATTATTTCAAAACTACAGTCTGTGACCAAAAACATTAGGCTATTATTCTAGTAAAATTTGAGTGGATTCGGGCATCTGCGATGACACTTGTGGAGTGATACAAACAAATAATAATAATTAAAAAAAGAGTTTGGTTCTCATGAGAAAAGCACTCCTCTCAGCCAATCAGATTTGAGGACCAGAAAAAACATTGTATAATATCTCAAATATACTTTATAATCAAACCATCATCTACTTTATAATCTAACTGTTTGAGTCCACCCATTGCCAGTTTACCCAATGTTTGTTTGTTTTTTTGACACTCTGGGTTGCCAGATGTTGGAAAACAAAGTTTTTGCAGCCATGGAATCTTAAAAACGAACTGGGTCAGAGACTGTAGGTTCAGAGTAGTATTTGTAACTTCTTTTTACTAAGCAAAAAGGAAAAAATGTGTTGTGAATCACCTTCAGTCTCTGTATGTGTACGCAAGTGTGAGCACATTAATTGCTGGCTGCAGTTCACAACAGCCACTAACGTCGAAAATAATGAGGCGTTCTAAATTCTACATACAATCCTTTTAGTGTTTTGTACTCATGTACTGTCAATGAAAAAATAAATAGACAGACTGTTATGGATTGTTGTTGCTAACTAACTAACATCAAACATTGTCTTGTTTTAACACTGGTTCCCTGACAGAAGACTTTCTAAAAACACAAACCTCTTGAAAGAATTGGCACGGATGATGATAAATGGTTTGTATTAACTCCATTATGTTGGCTGATTTCAAACACAGAATCAATGCACACATGGTTAGGGATCACTGCTCTGGATAATAAACATTGATTTCCATAAGCAGAGTGTAAATGTAAGTAATTATGCCTGGTGATAATGGTTGAGTGTTTGATGGTGAATTTTCTTGTTTAAATTGTTGCGATTTTTTTCCTTTAAAATTTACAGAGGCTAAAGTTGTGGCCAGCTAACACAAAAACAAACACACACACCACCACCGATAAAAAAACACTGGATGAACAAGAGCAAAACCCACAATACATGATTAGCTTTATACTGTAGTAATTATAAAAGTAGTAGCAATAATTATAATAATAATAAATTAAGAAAAAAAGTTAATTATCACACGAATGTTGCATTGGTATTTATTATTATTATTATAAATAATTTTATAAAAAAAAAAAATAGTTCTTTTGGTTAGTCATTTTTTATATTATGTTATTAAATCACAAGTTCTGCTGTTTGCTGTTGCATAAACAGGGCAAGAGAAGACACAGGGCTAAATAATCAGAACTTAATGAGGAGATTAACAGGACACAGCTGGTATTAAATCAACACAACGAGGACAGGAACTAGAAGACCAAATATGGGCACATGAGGAGGTGAAACACAAGACACAGGAAACACAGTTCTGACAATATTATATAATTTAATCGTTTTTTCTAATGATTTTTCAATTATTATTTTTTAAGCGCACTCTAGTACCCTATAATCACACATTCTGTTGTTTAAAAATTGATTAATGCAAAATAAAGATGTCAATCCTGTTCTGCACATTTTTATTTTTGTCTGGGATGCATATGCACCATGGGTAAAAAGGGGACAAAGATACACAGCACCACTTTTCAGATGACAAAATCAAAATCAAACATATGTAACGGAGTGCAGAATCTGGCTATTCTGTTTTATGTGTTCTATTCTATTCTGCACAACTTTCAACATGGCATTCACGTTAACAAGAGGGATACCAGTTTGATGGAGTTAAAGCTCTCACTATGACCTCTGGAAATAACCAGGCTTCTTCTTGTTGTTAGAAATCCACCCCTAAGCGCACGGACCGGGATGAAAAGTAACAATGCCATGCTTGCTGTAGCACTGACATGGGAGCCATAAAAGACAGCTGGACTGTATTACGAAACAGTCTGTGACCTATTACTTTTGCAATTAGATTTGTGCATATGAGCGCTTTTGTAATGAACTTGGAGATTCTTTAGAGGACTGTCTCCAGAGATCTGATGGTCTGACAAGACTCACAAACAGCCAGCAAAACAAACTGATTTACAGGAAGCTCAGAATCAGAGCACCTCATTTGCTCACTTGGAAAAGTGTAATGATGTTTATCAGCTCAGGGTCAGAGAGGACAGAACTGAACTGAATTAATCCCACCAAAGACCAAAAAAAAAACCCAGAACATAGTTAACAGTTATAATATAACTCATTATTAGTGGAGTTTGTAGAAATAACAATTACTCTTGCTCACACTGGGGTTAAAGATTTAAACAAACCATTGTGTGTATGACACGTCATGCTTCAGATCATGTGGCTTGTTGAAAGGACGTGCTGTGATACATTTCTACACTTTAAATTAATTAAATAATAATAATATTAATAATAACAATTATTATAAATTATATTCATATAGAAATTATATTCAATTCGTAATATATGTATTTATTATAATTATTGTTATTAAATATGATTCATATTTATTTATTATTTGTAACATTTTTAGTGTTACATTTCTTATGATGTGTCATGTGATCTGTCGTAAAATGATTTATATATATATAATGCATACAAATCTTTTATTTTGGATGTTTTTATTTTTCTCTTTTTAATAAAAAAATGATAGCAGTAATACATGTTAATGCTGTGAAATGAATTAATTATATCTAAAATAAGTGTTTGTTTACATAATATATATGTGTGTACTAAGTTTTTATGTATATATAGATACAAATATTTACATGTGTGTACATTAAAATATTTCTATAACATGATTTTCCTAAATATGAACATGCATTTGTATATACATAATTAATATACACAGTGCATATACAATATATATAGGTACAATGCTGTTTAGTGACACTGATTGATATTTATATGACCAAGTATATGACTTATTCATGTTTTCTATCATATTTATAATTAAAAGGAAAATGTACATATTCGAACCTAATAGATACAAAAGTGAAAAGGTATCAACAGCTTTTGTACCTTTATTTGTACTTCACATCATCTATCATCATATATGATACAGTGGTTAAACAGCCTGTTCATGCATGTGCATGTTTGCATGTAACTGTGCTAACAGCTACTATATTTTCTCATATTATGCACTTTGGCTGATTGTGCTTTAGGGGTCACGCACAGTCTCTGTGTCTCAGATGAGTTTAATGGTGCCAGTCAGATTGGGGCCAGATTTCTTGGCCCTGAGGTCTAAGTGTCTTGGTGGGGAAGCTGTTGCTGGCTGGCTCAGTGATGTCCGCCCTCAGGGCCAGTGCCACCCCCATTATGTGCCCAGATCATATCGCACTGTGTGCTGCGCTCTGGCACGGGTAGACGGGAGCTCGCCAAAACTCCTACTACCAAACCCATAGCTTTAAAATCAATGAGAAATACCATTCGCAACCAATTATACTTCCCTAATCTAATGCATTACATAGTGAAACAGGATATTCAACAAGTTAAAAAAAAAAAATAGCAATTTAAACTACATTATCATATATTTTAAAGCGCCTCTATTATGAATTTTTGAAAATGCATGAAAATCAAATTTCTAATCACAGTTATAATTATGGATGCCACAAATACGTAATCGTTCAAAAAGACAATACACATTAATTAACACATTAAGTGCTTAAGATGTGTTTTTTTTTTATCTTAAGGGATTTGTTAAGGGAATTGTTTTAATTATATTTTAGTTTATAATACAAACATTAAAATATTTTAAAACATTATATTACCATGGCTTATTATTTTTTTTTATAATTTAAAGAAGATACCAATCCAATGAATTGTTGACATAAAAAAAATACAAGTTTTTCAGTTTAAATGTTTTCAGCTTATTTATTTCCATTTAAAAAATATGACATGAAGTTGCTTCAAACAATGGTATAAGCATCATTTAATGCAAATTATGTTAATCGTAATTAATAACCGCAATTACAATTTCAAGAAAATAATTACTAAATATGATGCCATTTAAAAATGACTGCCTAAAAAATCTGCAGTGGCTACTAGAAAAAGAAAAACAGCAAAGTTGTATAGTTATGGGAGTTATGTGCCAGCCAAGCAACTGCCATTGAGCAAACAGAAGACCTTTCTTGATCAAAAAGAAAAATTATAAATTAATAAAAGATAATAAAGACAACAATTTTATTACCCGGAATAACGTGTTCCAATGAATCACGCACAATAAGATAAGGACAAAAAAATACATAATGCAAAATATTTGCGCAATCATCACAATGCAACACGGCATCCCAACACCACACATACCTAGGATGTTGTCATAGCTAGTGCCATTTCCTGCAGGAACTGCAAAGTTGGAGCCGCCACATGCTCAATAGTGTTTGGCAGCTGAGCGCCTGCTAATGACTGTGCAGCTCCGCTGGGAAATGAGCAGACAAGAGAAAGAGAAAAAGCACAAGAAGAAAAAAAAAAAAAAGGCGGGGAGACAGAGTGATGCACATAATAGTCCAGGATCTGATGTCCTCCATCTGGCGCAGCCAGGGAGCGACTCCAGCGGCAAGCTTGCTCCGACCTGCGGGCACGGGTACTCCATCATTATTTCCCCCTGAAGCTCCCATGGCACCATGCTGGCATTTAGGAATGTCACTCCACAAGCCAGAGTCTTGGTTGGATCGGGCTAAGCAAGCCCGCAGAGACAGGGCAAGTTGGCTTGCATCAGCAAAATATGTGTTCGGGGAGACGGATGTTCATTATCTTAATACATCCCATTTGTGGGACTTGCATTGTATGGAGAACGGTGTGAAAGTGTCATTCTAATGGCCATACAGGGGTTCAGCCGAAATGACAAGGATGCCACCTGACATCAGACATAAAGTCATGCTGCTACTGAATTAGCCCGACACACCCTCGGTCTGAGGGCTGAAAGTCACAGTAATTCCTCTGGAGTAGGAACTCCTTCCCCACATTTTCAGCTCCTTTCACAATCGTTCTGAACATTAGTATAAAACAACACAGGCCTAATGACTTCAAACAGCATATTTTTTGGTCACTTTTCAGAAATAACAGCCCCCCTCCATCAGTCTTGGAAAATCTTGGTCTAATGAGCACTAACTTCAAAGAAGCGTATTTATCTGTTTTGGCCTCCTTTTCAAGTGACAGCTGGCATATGTCGCATTTCTGTCGCAATTATTTCCATGGAGACACAGTGAAAGGAAACACAAATACAGTCTTGGATTGCAGATAACGTACGCAAACTGAAATAAAGTAATCTGGTGCAGAGATGTGTCTGTGAAGAAAGAAGTATGATTATCTCATCAGCAACATTTTCTTAACATCAACATGTTTTTTTTAGATGCAAGTACTTGCGTGAAGCCTTGCGAGTGCTGATTTGATTTGAATGTTATAGGAAAGCACAAATATATACAGTTCTGTCAATTAACCTGACTTTCCATCTTTAGTTAAACACAATATTCAATATTATGATGAATGCTGGTAATCAAACAAATGTCTACTATAGTGAAAAATATGTATTTGAATTACATTTATTTCATGCTCAGTATACTACATTTTCATATTTATGTACATATTTATGTAGTCTGTTAGATTGGAACCACTACTTGTGTACTTAATGCACTTTAATTGTGCAAAAGTAGTGCTGAAGTCCAATTAAAAACAGTACTTAGTGGCACTAGGCTTAATATATTTGATTGTGTTAAAGTGGAACTATTGCAAGTATACTTCAGGTACACTTTAAATAGTTTGCATTTAAAGGGCAATATTACACAATCCTCATTAAAAGTGGCATGAACACACATTTTAAGTTTGCTATTAAGAAATATGCATTGTGCACAAGTAATAATACTCTAAATAAAGTTGAATAATTTTTTTTATATCAGTAGGTCTTGAGTTATCGGTCAGTAAATATGTTAATAGATTTTAACTTTACTTAGCATGAAATGAATATATCTTAAATATATTACAAACAAACAACAACAAAAAACAACAACACATATACATTTCTCAAAATATCTTCAAATCATATTATTATTAATATAAATTTACAAATTGCATAATAATTAATAAAAAAATACATGTGATTAAATATACATTTTTGCTTTTTAATAGTGCTGTCAAACGATTAATCGTAATCACTTCCAAAAATAAAAGTTTTTTTGTACATAATATATATGTGTGTGCACTGTGTGTATATTTATGTATATATAAACACACACACACACACACACACACACACACACACACACACACACACACATGCATGAGTATTTTTAGAAAGAATGTGTTTTTTATATATAAAATACATTTATACATGATATATATATATATATATATATATATGTAAACAATTATTTTGGTTACACTTTATATTTAAGTCCACTTTAGACATTCTACTAACTATAAGTCAACTACATGTCAACTACACGTCTACCTCAGAGTAGACTGTTAGGGTAGGTTTAGTGTTAGTAGAATAAGTTGACATAAAGTTTCTGATCAAAATAAAGTGTTGGAAGATATTAAGCAGACAGTCTACTAATACTTTAATGACTGCAAGTTAACAAGTAGTTACTGATAGTAGAATGTTTAAAGTGAATTATCCAAATAAAGTGTTCCCAAAACGTTGGATGTGTTTAATCGGGATTAATCGTTTGACAGCACAACTTTTTCATAACTTGACCATACTCGCTGTCCACTCTGAAGTTGGTTTATTTAATGCCATTCACTTATATTGGCACCTTTGCTGAATATGTATAAAAGTGGCTCTAAAAATAAGTTAAACAACAACTCACATTATGAAGTTTTCCCCAATGCATGTTTTGACACCCCCAGAAATGCTTACGAGTAAAATATCCCTGAAGTGTATTCCCATTCTTATTTACAATTTGTAGCACACCCCTAATCATCCATCACTAGGAGTTTAACAGAAGAATATAGCTCTGATGTGCAGAACAAAATAGAAAGTGGCTGTAAGGGTGTGAATAGTGACACATAACGAATGGGCGGCTCTCTGTTAACAAAAGCACAATAATTTGCAGTACAGAGATGCTACAGCGTATCGTGTGTAAAGTCTCGCTCGGGTGACAGCAGCGCTCTCTCTCACTGTGTGGATCTTGAGGTTGGTGCCCTTTAGATTGCCATCTGCTCTGATGGGCTGTCATCTTGGATGGTGCACGGCCATCTGTTTAGTCTCCAAGTCAGGCCGTATCCTCAGTGTGGAGGAGGAGAGGAAAACAGGTCTGGTAATGACCTCTGAGGTTTGGAGTTCGGAATGAACACCGCTAGCATCTAGCACTAAACGATAAAAGAAAAAAAAATATGGCAAGCATGGTGATAATAATAATAAGAGGCTGAGGAATTAGCGTGACTGTTTCCCTGGGGCATAGTTCAATTGGTTAAGGCACTGGAGCGAGTTAACTGTGATAAAACAGTCATACATCACTTGCTTTAAAGGCACAACGAGCCTCTCTGTCTTTAAACAAGGGCTGTAAAAATTACAGCACCACAGCAACCCAATGATGAAACTGGCTGAAATGCCTCATATATTTTGCTCCAAAATAAAAAAGTGGATGAATATCTAATGAACTAATCGAAATAAAGCATCGCTCCCTGAAACGCACCGGCACTGAAAGTCAAGATTGACTTTCTAGAAGACTACAGGTGTAAGATTAAAAGAGGAAATGTGTATTTCATGCAGACTGAGTGATGAAGATGACAAAAGGATGAAATCATTACATGCTGAAACATCTTGTTAATTTGATTGTGCTAATAGGCCGTCATTAGGCTTTGCAGGCTGATTGAAGATGAACTGAATAATTGAAATCAATAATGACCAGTCAAAATGCTTGATGAAGGTGAATTCTTTGAACAACTTTCCATTGTTAATGTTATTTGACAAAGCTGTTTGAACAAACTGGACACTTTTAACCTTAATGCATGATTTTTTTTTCTCTGATTGATAATTTATACTTTATTAGCAAGTGCCCCCACATTAAAAACTACATTGCATTGAAAAAAAAACTTCATAAAAACGAAGCATTTAAATGCCCCCTTAGACATATTTGTAGGAGTCAGGGCTGCCGCTAGGAATTCTGGGCCCTGTGCACTAAATTTGCTATGGGGCCCCCACAAAATCACGTTCAATAAATCGAGCCCACCTGGCCCACAAATTCCCCCTTGAATGTTCTGATGGGTCATAGGGGCTTCAATCGGAGTAAATAAATGAATAAATTTAAAATAAATAAAATGTCCCTGTGTTCCCGATTGTGGGCCCCCCAGACCTCTGGGCCCTATGCACT
Organism: Enteromius viviparus; assembly: GCA_032353835.1. Classification (NCBI taxonomy): domain Eukaryota; kingdom Metazoa; phylum Chordata; class Actinopteri; order Cypriniformes; family Cyprinidae; genus Enteromius; species Enteromius viviparus. The sequence goes on from JAUCNO010000152.1 coordinate 4,502,505, forward strand.
CTGTCACCCTTTTCTCCCCACTAGCAATGCCTCTGGTAGGAGTTATAAAGTCAAATTATTTTTATATGCTTTTTATGTAAGTATGTTTGTACAAGAGTCTGTTATACTGTTATAAGAGCCTACTTTTTTGGCCATATACATAAAAATATCTTTATCTGCAAATTGCATGTATGTTTTTATTTCACAAGTTTGCATTTCTGACTTTATTTCTTATAATGACAGCACAGCTGCAAGCTTAAATCATGCAATTCGGAAAAGAAAAGTTTTTGCATAGGTTTGCATATTGTTTTTATTGAGAATTATGAAAACAAACATTTTTTTTTTCTCAGTTCTGACTTTAGAACAAGTAAACTCGCAATTATGAGAAATAGCTATTAGTATTAGTACTTGCAAGATTCTGCCCTAACTTTGTTTTTACAGTACAGTCCAAATACATCTGCTAGACACTAAGGTTAAACATGCAAAAGTATTACATGCAATACAATAGTAATTACAAAACCTTCGATATCTTTATGTAGCAAGTAAGTCTTCATTGAGTCCCGCTGCACTTTATAGTGACCTATGAACAAAGTGAATCTGGACAAAGCGCCTGCAGGTCAATAGAGCAAAGGGATGTTTATTACTCAGCTGCACATGAAATGGGCCTGGAGACTTTGGGTGACTGGGTCTCTCTTTGCCCTCTTGAGGGGGTTTAATTGCTGGCTAATTAGCTCTTCCTCTCAGTGGATGTTATTGACCCATAGTGGCTTTTCTGGCAAATATAATTGCCAGTGGTGAGATGGGACCTTTCCTTTTCTGCACTTAGGACCTCTTTTTCTTCCTGTCCTTAATATTTCATGAATCTGTCCAGCATTTCTTAATCTTGTTAAGCACAGAAGCAATTGCCGTTGAAACCAGACAAACAAAAAGAGTTTTACTGTCAGTAGCTTTGGTGTTAGCTCTATGTGTCAGTTTGTGTTAGGTGTGTTTTTTTATTTTA
>JAUCNO010000152.1:4514992-4531334 GCA_032353835.1 Enteromius viviparus
ACATATGATTGTTTATTATGTTTTAATTGTTTGTCATCTTTTTTTGATCTGTCTATTAACAATAGTATGATATGCAAGTACTTTTACTTTGCATTATAATTTTAATTGCAATGTGTTATTTGATATTATACTGAAGGTATTTTAGAATCACAAAATCATTGAAAGTTTTGAATTAAAAAAAAATCTCTAAATGCATGACACAAGATTCATTAGACATTGCATTAGTTTATCATAAATGTTTAAGAGTCAGCGGTACATCTGAACCCAGTTTCAAATATAAGCATACACTAAAATACATTTTCATTTAACTGAATGTAACATGCCACTAATTGTCTGAACATTACACCATTACTATTCCCATACATAATATATGTGATATAAATTATTAATGTTTCCACAATCTTCTATATTCTCATTAAAATAGGCTTAGATTTACTTATGAAGTTTACGATGTGCAAAAAATATTTATAATGGGAGGACATTGCCACATTTATTTATTTTGTTTTATATTTTAATTTATGTATTTAATTAAATGTATTGGTCAGAGCATTAGATTGATAGTTTTATATGCATCATTTTATATTTGGGGTTTTGTGTTTACTATTTACATTTTTGTGGAAAAGCTATAATTTTATGTAATTTTGATGTCATAAAATTTAATACATTCCATTGTGACAACATACATGTGTTCAACGAGCTGTGTTTTTTTACCCTGAGCAATATGAGACTATCAAGACATGTTCCTGTGCAGAAATAAATTTGGGAACACTTTCTATGAAGCCTCTATTTATTATACATTATAAGGGTATACTGAATACATAATGCATTTAAAAACCTTATAATGTATTATAACAACTCATGATCAATAATACTAAAAACGATTAATACATTATAAGGTTTACGTATTTGTGATCATAACTTTTAAGAGTATGAATATTTATAACACACAATTATCATATTAAATCTACTTCATTTATGACAGACTATATCATATCTTGAGATTGTTTATTTAAGATCTTATAAAATCTTGTGAGTGTTTCCTGTGAGGCTTAAATGGTTTGACATGATACTTTCATAATGACTTATAGCTATCCATTGTAATTTAAGTGGATGAATCATGTTTATTGTGTGTTATAAAATGATCATACTCTTAAAAGCAATAACCACAAATAGGTAAATATTATAACACATTAAAACAGTTCTCATGAATATTAATGAGATGATACAACATATTATAAAGTTTTGTATAATGCATTATGCATTCATTATAATGTTTCAGGAATACCCTTATAATGTATTATAAATACAGGCTTCAAAGAAAGTGTTATCATAAATGGTCATAAATACAACTACATTGACACATTGATACGTTACAGCTATATCCAGTCTAATAAATCTTAAATAAGGGTTGAAGCTGTGCGTGTTGTTGTGTGTGTGTGTGTGTGTGTCCTGACCAGCCGGTGCCTGTGCTCTGGCTCGGGTCACAGCAGAGGTATCAGTGTGTGTGTGTGCTGCTCCGCTCCGGCTGGGGTCACAGCAGAGGTTGTTTGGAAGGTTTGATTTGTCAGTAGATAAATGATAGCCCCACATCTGGGAGAGTTTGGCAAATAAATAACACGCGATGGCTCATACATCATCGGCTTCCCTCCAATCTGCCAAAAGAGGGAGGGGGAGAATAAATTCTTATTATAACCTTGGGGAAGCACAACACATATTGTGGAGCGAGGCGGTCGTGAATTCCAGGGGAGAATACTGTTCTTTGTCAAGTGCAGCGCGTAATAAAAACCAGACGATAGTCGCGTCCTTAAGTCAGGCAGTCTGCTTGATGTATGGCAGAGGCCGTTTGTATCATGACAGACGTGCTGTCAACCGGAGCGTGTTGAACCGCTTCCTCTTAACACACGGGGAAGATTCCTCCCACCTCACCCAAACGTGTCTATACAGACTCACTCCTGGCAAGCAACTGGACGGAAATGATCCATCAGAATCGAAAAGATGTGCTTGTTTATACTTGCTTGCCATGCCATCATATTACTCCAGGACAAGGATATTCAATTAGAATGTCACACACCATGCTATTACAATTAATTACAATACTAATAACAAGCATGGGATACTGTAATTCCACATTAATTATGGGAGACAGGAGACTACTGTATATCAATGTTTTCCTAATTTTCCGTCTCAACTCACAGACTGCTTTCAATCTGTCATCTTTTAGAAAAAGGTATGTGTGAAGAGTAAGAAATTTTTAGCTCGTAGCTTCATAAAAAAATGCTTTAACCACTGATGTCACAAGGACTTATTTATCAATGTCTTTACTACCTTTTTGGGCCTTGGATGTGTCAGTTGAATTGCTGTCTATGCAGGGTCAGAAAGCTCTTGGATTTCATCAATAATAGCTTAAATTGTGTTTCAAAGATGAACGAAGATCTGAAGCGTTTGGAACGACATGAGGGTGAGTAATCAATGACAGAATTTTAAACATTACAGACTGCTATGCTGTGCTGATCCTAATTGGACACTTTATTCATAATATTAGAGCGGCTGAGATAGATTTATCTTGCTCTCCTAAAATTGCTCTGTCCGTGACAGACTGTAAAGATCAACATGAACTGTGGTGTCAGACAGCAAGCATAAGAACAGACCTTTCACCGCACGAAACCTGCATAAATGAACCAGCATCTAGCCTATAGGCTCTCCATTATGCAAACTAGGCTCATTGGAAATAGGTACCTATACAAATCTTCCACTTTTATTCCTTTTCACACAAAAGTATGATTTACAGGTACGTTTTTGATTAATAAAAGCTAATTTTCACACAATTCGCTGCAAAATGTTATGTTGCAGAATATTTTTAACATCCTCCACGTTTTGAAAGCTGCTATTTTTCAGCATCGTCGTCACATATACAGCTTTGTATGAGTTTTCTAATTCAGAAAATGGTTATTATGCCCAATATCTGATGCCATATTTAATTTAATTTAAATAAATTAATTTAAGTATAAAAACTTGGATAGCTCATGCTTTTTCTCCCCCTCATGCTGTTATAAACCCTTATGACTTTCTTTCTGTCAAAAGTTTGAATAAGGGTCTCATGGCGATTTGTTTATATTTTACGAGGTGGCTGATTCTTACAAATTCGTACGATTGAATTGAATAAATCGTAAGTATTTTACGAGTTGCCAATTCGTATGAATTACCTACACCTAACCCCGCTCCTAAACCTACCCGTCATGGAGTTTTACACAAATCATACAAAAATTGTACAAGTGACGAATTTGTACGAACTAGCATGAATTTGCCGCATCGTAAAATACGTACGAATTGGTCGTGAGACTGTGCTGAATTAGAAAAGAACATTCTTATTGTTTCCTTGCAATACAGTTTTGCAACAACATGAAAGTGACTATTATTCATTTATTTACTTTTTTGAGTAGCTTTATATCATTTTACTAAGCAATACTTAATCATGTGGTTGCTTGAAGCAGTAACCATGCAACGCTTTATTAGTCTTTGAGAGCAAACATTAGAATCTTTATATGAATCAATGCACGTTTACGCTCTTTATATGCGGAATAAACTCTGCCAACACCTTCCAAAGCATTACACATAAAAAAGAGAGATAGGGTTTCCTTTGGTCGAACTCATAAATTCTGGCGAATGTACACTCTGTCTAATTGCTCAACTAAGAGATGCAAGTAAAATCTAATAAATTTTGCCCTCCGCACATCACAGCCTGAGCGTATGTAACAACCAGCCAATTATAAAGCAGTGAAATGTGATGTGCTGTTCTCACCAGGCTCTGGCTTTAATCAAGAATCATTTAATTAAGCAGCTAACACACTTAAGTCAATACTGCTGAGCAGAAGAACGCGAAGGAAGAAAAATCGTATAATTGCATAATTGTGTATAGTATTTCTAAAAATGTCTGCTAAATATGTTGACTGTCAAATAAAAATGACTTCAAGAGATAAAAAGTCTAATCATGTAGGAGTTCAGCGCTCAGGCAATTGTTATAATTGTTTTTTTTTATGGATTTTACAGCAACCCATTTATATAAAAAGTAAAACTAATTTAGAAAGTAAACATTCACAATCAGATATTGGTAATGAGCAAGATCTAATTTAAAATAAATGGTGCTCAAGCAGCCTGAATGTTATTTAGGGAATCAAACAAAGAAAAAGACTTTCTCCTGGGAAAGAGATGTAAAGGAGTGCCCTCATTCCTTGAGCACAATGTTTTTCTCCAGGTATCACACGTTCGAGAGGATGGCTAAAGGTGTTTGTGTGCTACAGAAAAGCACAAAATCTTTAACACTGCAACAGCACAATTCTGACGTGTGAAATTGTGCTGACAGTTACCTGGTCTATACTGTTATCTGATCCTTTGGGCGATGAAGTGACATAATTGGGATTGACTTGTTACACCTGCTGCGCTCAAGATGGTTAAGCAAGTTTGTGAAAAATACATCTGCTCTGATAGGTGTAAAACAGAAATAAAACACAAAAAAATTGCAAGTGGAAATTCACTGACCCCTTAAGGATACAATCTATTCTTAGCTTTCGGGTTAGTTTAAATCATTTAACCCTGATGTTGTGCATCGTTTAATCCTGATAGTTGGGATCTCAAAGACCAAAGTAATCAGTAAATTTAAATGTAATCTCTTATTTTTACATCAGTGCTTCACTGATTTCATCTGATCATATTATTGAGTCTTTTAACGCTGATACTATTACAAATGCTAACAACATAAGTTAAATACAGTTACACTTCATTTTAAGGTGTCCTCGTTAGAGTTTAATTATAAGCTTAAGTGCAAATTAATATTAACTAACCACATGCATTTACTCAACATAGTCTCACTCCAACTCGTCATATTTTGACGCTTGGTCAAGAAACTCTTAGCGCCAATATGCAGACACGATATTTTATCATCATAATTAAAAGATATATTGGGTAAAAATAATGGCATGTATTTATGCATATATTTATGCAGTATTTTTTTTTTTCAATGTAAATGGTCAAAACTGTTTTTGAATGATATTATTTACATATTTATGAGCACATAATGTGCTTCAATAAAAGTAAAAACTTTACCCTATATATGTGTACAACTTTATATATGCGTACAAACCATTGCATTAAGCAAAACAAATGAAAACAACTGAGCACCCTTCACGTAATTGTGGCATTTATTATGGGATATTATATACTATATTATCTTTTTTCATAAAATTGTGAGTTCATAATCACAAAATAGACACTTTTTTCTAAGAAAAAAGTAATAACTGTAAGTTTATGTCTTAATTCTGAGAAAAAAATCTCTCTCTCTCTCTCTCTCTATATATATATATATATATATATATATTATTTTTTTTTTAAACATTTTTTTCTAAATTGCTAATTAATATAAATGATATAAGGGATATGCATCACACAAGTCAGAATTACCTTTTATTTATTTTTAGGTAACACTTTAACACTTTTCCCTCAATAAATTATTAATGTGCTGCTTTTTAATACTTAGTAAGGTAATTGTTAAGCTTATGTATTGGGTAGAATTATGGATGTAAAATAAAGCATTAATATATGCTTAATTAGCACTGATACAGTAAATGGCAAACATTATAATAATATGCATGCTAATAGCAACTAATAACCGTAAAAAAGTGTCACCCTCAGTTCAATGTCACTTTAAATAAAAGCATGAATGTAATTGAATGAAAATGAATGAAATGTTGATTTTTTTTCTCTTTTTGAACCTAGGTGTAGACGCTAAATAAACACAATTTAATCGCTAGAATAATTAATTTCATTTTACGTTTTAACAGTAGGTGCAGCAGGCCACTAATGACACATATGAATGGGCTGATAACGGCCCATTCAAATAGCGTGAAATTGTGTGATAACATCCGAATCGGCTGAACAAACTGAAGGAGCTCAAAAATGACATAACTAGCACATTTCTGAATCCTAAAGAAAAACACAATCAGTTTTTGGTTATAAATTTACCTTGCCACAGAAATTGTCAATTAGCAAATGCTCCGTTCAGGAAACAGTCACTCAGGAAACTATTACACCTTTCACCGCTAAAACTGTCCCTTGGTAATAAGCTACTCTGACTTATAAATTCACACCTGTAACCTGAAGACATGTACCCTAGTGTCTGAAAAATTACCTTGATTGTGCACAGCGCCATGGAAATTTATCTTTGCAATGATTTTATTGCATGGTTACCTTAGGCAATTAAATCAATAAATCTTAACTGTCAAGGAGGTGGCTCAGTGCCAGGAAGAAATGAAAAGCTCATAATAAGTAAATAAAAGTCTTTTTGACACATCATTTGGAGCATTATTTAACCCATGGCTAAAAATATGAAATCAAGGTGTATTTTATTAGGCACATTATTGTATTACAGGTGTATTATCTTATGGCTCAAATTACAGAATTGTAGTGCTTCCCCGCACACGAAGAGGCTCATAAATTAATAAGACATGTCTGAGCATGCAAATTTTCCCAGTGATGAATAAATAAGAGTGTATTATATTCAAGCAGAATGCTGTTATGAGGTCTATTAAAGGCAGTCTGATTTAAATGAAAATATGTCATGTATATATGATCTTTTAAATTTAGTTTATGAGGGAAATACATGCAATAAAGTCGAACGTTCTCCTCCTGCATTTGGTGAATGCATACAAAAACCCATTGCATCATGGTCTATTTTTCAGTTCGCTGGGTCTGTCCTGGAAAACATTTTTCTGTTTACTGGGGTGGTTTAAAGTTAATGTGGTCAGTTGTCATATCCAATATGTCTCATACGGTGCAAGATGACGAAGATGCTCAGTTGCAACATTAATTTATTAATGTATATATTGCCTTATACAATTATTTTCCATGCAATTCCTCTCGCAATTATGAGTCATGCTTTATTTCCCCTTACAATGATGCTTTGCTGATGCGTGTCTCGCTTAAGCCGAGGAGGTTTCGGTGACATTTACGACCATTTAAGAGACGTAAAACTCAAATTCAGTAATGTGCGGTCAGAAATTCTTCGAAACTTTTTTTTTTTTTTTTTTTTTTTTTGAGTTTGGCTCATACCATTTTTATTCATCATTTTTTATACAGACATTAAACATTTAAAAACAACATAACTACATCTCAGGTTTGTTCATTACGTTTGACAGTTTTATTATAAAATAAACATACAATAGCCAAAAAAGAGAGAGAAAAAAAAGAATAAAAAAAAATCGTTGGACTTGTGCAACACATCGGAAATACAAAGCTAACCAGGCAGGAAGGTTTTTGATACATAACGCATTTTAAAATGAATTCGTACAACTATACAATGTATAAATTCAAAGCACTGCAGGTTACCTGCTCTGTACAAAAAAAGGAACAAAACAAAAACCTAAATTCTACAGCATGCCAGAACATTGAAATCTTCTGCCATTGCAAGTAATGTGTACAACTTTGCCAACAGCCAGTACCTTTGTAAGATAAAGGCCCTTTACTTGAAGTAGAAATCCTGCTCTTTCATGACGTCAAACCAACATACTTTTAGGCAATAGGTAGCATTGAGGCATTTCTATAAAGCGCAAGTTTCACAGAACTGCTTTTTGATAGGTTTAAATATGTCTACAACATATAACAATACTGACGTCTTTGAAACCGAGTAATAATTAAACGCAACTTTGATTATGACAGTTACTTGGTAGAAAGAGTCATGCTGCATTAAAACTCGTAAGAAACGTGTTTTTCTTTGCCGTTAAGGTTTTTTTTTTTTCACATAAATCAGTTTGCATATTTTATCGAAATGAAACCTTGAAACTTTCCTTAAATAACAGTATGATGGCTGCATTTCTGAAACCACTAGGAAAGGAAATGCTACCATTTCCCATAAGGCTCAATCGAGATTAACTGCTCTTTGGGACATTGCTCCAATTTCAGTTTTAGATTTTGCCAGTAGCGACCCAGACAAGCTCTGGCATGTACATCTTTCTATGCCACTGATAGACTCAGATACATTGCCTTTCATTTGGTTACTTCAATGGCTTCTAACCATCCACCCTAAGTAAGTATTGCCTTGTTGTGTAAATGCCTTTCTTCTGCGAGAAACCCATTGTAGTGTTACCCATTTGTACACTCTGATTCAATAAGATTCTCCAGTTGGTGATTGAACTGAAAATGTAGAACGTAGCAGAAAGGTAGACTCAAATGACATGGAAGCAATGAGAGATGTTGCATATCTTCATAGATTCAAAGCAGTGGATGGGTTTCAGGGTCGAATGCAACACCTCAATGTTATTACAATCTCAAGAAGACAAATCATGGCGCACAACCTTATACTGTACAGAGAGAGACAAACGGACAGAACTAGACTGTAAATAACTGTTCTTTGATTCTCTACAGTTTACATTAGTATAACAAGGCATTTGCAACAAGGTATTTAAAAAAGAAACCTCTGATGAAGTTAGAAACTGACTTTGTAACACGTTCGTATAAATACAATGACATTTTTATGGTCCATAGGCAATAAATGGAATTAGTAAACTTAATATTCATGTTTTAATTAGAGAAGTGCTCAAGTTTAATACAAATCAAGGCTTTTGGATGTTTTTTTTGTTTATATGCGCCACCGTCAGTGCTTCAAACGTACCATGGTACATGTCGCCTGTTAATCAGCATGGGAATTGGAAGATCTTTAATTGACGACATGATGCGGTGTTTTACGGTAACGAATAGCTATTTACATGTTTAATTTGCAGAGCAAATAGAAAGCCTCCAGCTGAGCCTGCTGTAATTGGAGATTGTTCTTCCTGATAGGGGTTTTCATCGTTGGAGAGCTCATTCAGAGGTACAAAGAATCAAAGCAACCTCATGCTACCTTTAGAAAGACACGGGGCAATTGCTAATACATTGTCATTATTTAAATAGTAAACACCTTCAAGCATCATTATAAAGCAGAGGTCTGAATGGTTCGGCAACAAAGGTTTACGCTAAATGATAAAATCAAACAGCACAGTTGTATTTGTGGCCCTTTTTAACTGACCCTGGACCAACAAAACCATTTTCGAGTAGTATTTGTAGCAATAATAAAAAAAAAAAAAACATTTTTTTTTTTTAATGAGAAAAAAAAAAGTAGATCACACTACAAGATGATGTTTGGTAAACTTCCTATACTAAATATATAAAAATTAATTTTTTGATTAGTAATATGCATTGCTAAGAACTTTATTTGAATTGCTTTAAATGTGATTTTCTCAATAATACGATTTTGTGCAGTCTCAGATTGCAGATTACAGATAGTTGTATCTCAGCCAAATATTGTCCTATCATAACAAACCATAAAAAAAGCCCTACGACTGGTTTTGTTGTACAGGGTCACATATAGTCAATACGTTTCTCAGATATTTGTTTCAAATGATACCTTGAGGTTCTAAAATAAATGAAATATTACCAAGGTCAATATAAGCAAAATCATATATATTAAATCTCTTGCAAAAGCATGTTATGTGTCCCAGCATTGAGATGATTTCAGTATTTTTTACAATTTAATATTTAAATAAGAAGTGCATTGTATCTCTTCAAATTTTCATATCGGTAATGTTTCCACCTATTAATCAAAATGAAAAGAAATTGAACCATCTGTGGAATTTTTCTCATTATTACACTGTAATAACTAATTTGTTACAATGTAATAAATAAAAAATAAAATTTTTCTTGAAAAATAAATAAAAATCAAGTACTTGCTGAACCAAATTATTTCCCCACTTGCTTTATTCCTAATTCAGGAAGAGTATATAAAGCGAGCAAAAAGCTCCAGAAAGAATACAACTGTTGTTTTCATTGAAAGACATACTGGGGGCATTAGAGGTGCATCTAATAGGCAGAGCAGGTTGTTTATTTCACTGCTAGAGTGAGTCAGTGCTGCTGGTTTCTGATGAAGTGCCAGAGGCCGACAGACTTCTTTGCCAGACTGGCATAACTCAAACAAGAACAGCAACAGATGCGACAGAAACCGCACACACTTTAGAAACCCACTTTATAGAAGTAAGAAAACAGCTGCTAATATTGTTCATGGGTAGGGGGGGTTTACTATTTGCATAATGACACTTTTGCCTTGCATCAAAAGAAGGCATAAAGTAAATGAGGTTTTCCAATAAAAACTTGCTATGACTTACTTTTGCTCCTTAATCAATTGAATTGTTTTGTATACTTTATCCTGATGTATTGCTATTGGTGTGCTACAGTGAGTATTGCACTATAAACCACTATTGGACAGTAAGCATTTCTCGCTACGTTATGTGAAATTGCCCAGGAAACATCCGTGAAGGAGGTAATGAGAAACATATACGACGTATATTCTACTGTACAATATGTAAAGAATTCAAATGCACTTGGACGTCATTCACTTTTAAGTCATTTTCTATCATCATCAGAGCAGAAAATGAAAATCTGAAATGTAACATTAAAGCGAAAAACAGGTATCACAACCGCCATTTTTACAAAGAAAATAAATAAATAATCATGTTATGAAAACAGAAAAATTGGATATACCAATATGGTATGGAAAATCATTCAGATCCATTGTCATCCTTAAATATAGACTCTAATAAATTTCCATTGGATACGCAGGCACTTTTGAATAATCTTAGTGAAATGTCTATTTCACGCATACATCCCGTCTTTCGCTCACATTCTGAAATTCACGTGATAGACTGAGAGATATATGAAGCTTTACAATACAATGAACACACCCTGCCAATGAAAATCTGCTCCCCTCACACACACACACACACACACACATTCTCAAATACCTACATTTATGAACAGACCAGCAAGAAGAAACAGTTTGTATCAACAGTTCCACATGATATTTAACATTAAATTCATCAGTAAAGAGTTTATGCATGGAAAATGAACATTTGATTAAAAAAGGTTTGTGATTGGATCACATGCTGCAATTATTTAGGCCACAAAATTCTGACCTTTGCTTGTTTGGGAGTGTCTCCGGAGATAGAAAAATGTAATGTAACAAAGTACAAGCATTATTAAACTCTCTATAGATAACAACTTAATGTTAAATGTTATCGAGCCAGCTCTAAAGAGGCTGGACCCCCCCCACCACCCCCACCCCCCCACAAAACACATCGATTCTTCATAGTGCTCGTGAAATACGCTGATGTCTCTCGGTTCTACCTCTACCTCTCTGCATTAACATGCAAGATTGAACAAACACCGAACAGTTAAAGTAGCTGTCATATACAACACAGTCATTATGGTACATATTGGAAAGAAATCTTTAAGATTCTCTGATACCACCTTCAGAAGATATCAATCTGTCATATGTGCATATATATATATAAGTTAATTGCACAGGGAAGTCTCCCATCAGCCATTGACGCTTTGAACACAAGACGTGAAGTCTGTCTCGGAGAACGCCGCTTTGGAGCAAAGCCAACGAGCCTATCGTACCGCTCATGCTGACGCCAGCTGTCACGGTGCCACAGTAAAATAGAAAGACGCTAATGTCGGAGAGAATAGATGACTACCGTACCCGTCCCTTACAGTCATCCCAACAGCCTCGACAGACAAGCACGATTTCGAATGGACACGTGTGAATCTCCAGATGGGGTGAATATATATGCGTTCGAGATGAATGCGGTGTTAACAGCTCACTTATCTGTCCTCTAATTTCTGTGTATCTCAATCTCGCAGAGGTAAGGCCTGAAATACACTCTAGGCAAGTACATGAACGCCAGCGACACGAGTTGGATTCATGTGTCGTATTTTGAAAGCTGTCAGAGCGCAATTCATAATTAATCAGCTAGCGTGTTTTCTGAGAAATGCCACTTGAGGCATTATAGCGGCTATTAGAGTCAACCAAAGATGTCCAGCTTCTGTCATGGTTAAATATTGAGATAAAGGGTCATATTGTAAGCTATTTTCTTATTATCTCTTTTTGTCAAATATTAACTTTCTCCCTGCCAAACATGTGATTTTCTGTTATGTGCTAGGGGGCGCTATTACACATCTCCTAAATGAGTCTAGAAAGTGTCAATCAAATACAGAGACTAGGAAAACATATGTAAGAATCCATATGAAAAAAATAATGCAATCCCAAACAATATCCGCATGTAAATAAAAAATGCCTAATGTTGCCATGTAAAATGTAAGTTCAGGAAGTGCAAAGTTTTAGAGGTGCTGATGGAAGCAATTTATTTTAGATTTGCTTTTATAATATTACTGAATATGATTCAGATTTTCTCAGCTTTTTGCTCAAAATGTTGCTTTTTTTATTAAACGTAAAAAAAAAAAAAGAAAAAAAAATTGAAAGTAGAAGGTCTGATCTTCATTTTGGTGTACTGCATGTTCAGCTATTCATACAAAAATATGAAAAAGCGGTAAAAGCTGCAATATCAAAAGCTGTACTATTCTAATTCTGATTCTGCTATTAGGGAATTTGATCCCACTTTACATTGTCCCTAATACCTGTGTACTTCCACAGTAACTAGATGTGTATGTAGTATGTAACCACAGTGTAAGTACACATTGCTACATAGTATCTACAGCTGTAACACATGTAACAACCCTCAAAATGGTGTGTGTGATACAAATATGTAACAGGACATTGGTAACAACTTTTTGGTAATGAAAGTACAAATGTGTTACAGGACTAACAGCACTTTTTGGTAAAGAAAGTGTTACACTTTCAAGACATTTAAATAGACAATTGCTCTGGATTTATCATGTGATTACTCTGATGTTACACAGCAGCGGGCAGTAAATTAGGCTTTATATATGAATTGTGGTTGGTGTTCATAGTGTTACACTTTATATTAAGTGGGCAGTTACTGAGGAGTTACCATGTGTTTATACACTGGTATTACAGAGGTGCACCAACTCCAACCGCTTTACATACCTACCCAACTACACCCCCTGATCACCCCCTGCTCCAGTTACTCAATTATACATACTGCTGTTACTAAATGTAGCTAAAAGTGAAAAGAAGTGTTGTTACCAATGTCTTGTTACACATTTGTACTCACACACACACCATTCTGAGGGTTGTTACATGTGTGTAGCTACAGAAATGTTACAGCTGTAGATACTATGTAGCAATCTGTACTTACACTGTTGTTACATACTAGATATACATAGTTACTATGTAAGTACACAGGTATTAGGGACACTTAAGATAAAGTGAGACCAGTAATTTTATTACAATAAAAAATATATATAATTGTACATTTTTAAAATGTTAATTTCCTGGATGGTACATTTGAATTAAATTAGATCTTTTGATTATTTTAAATAATTAACAAAAAATATATCATGAATGTCTTTATTGTGACTTTTCAGCAATTTAATGTGCCATTGCTGAAGTAAAGTACTAAATTGTGTTTACTTTAAATATAAAAATAAATAAATAAATAAATAATTGCATTTATAATAATTAAAAAAATCTTCATGTTTTCTTTTAAAGAATTTCATTCTTATAAGTATTTTTCCATTATTAAATTAGAATGATTGTATCACCCTGACCTATCTTTAAAATGGATTTCGATTAAAACATGTCCACTTAAGTTTTTTTTCAGTAAATTAACATATAGGACTAAAACTTAATGTCATTGACCCACAGACATATGAAGTTAACTCTAACGCCGCTTATGTGCCATACACAATAAACACTTTAAGAATTTCATTCTTGCAATATGTTGATCAAGCTTTCATGTTTTACTGCGTAAAGGGTATTTCTGACCTCTCCTGCCTTACAATCAAAAATGTAATTTGCCTGGTCCACATCACAGAGGTCACTAGCTGAATTTCCTTCAACAACATTGTTAACTTGCCCACTGCTACCATGTTCTTGTAACAGATGCATAAATTTGGCCTCCCGTAGTGTTGAGAATGCAATGCAGCATCGCTCCGTCCTTCCAGGTCTGTCTTCTACAACATTTCCAGACTTTCCTGACGCACTCTTACAGGAATCAAGCTGGAACGAAGACATGGCACCCTCCAGAGAACAACTCGCAGTTCTGACGCTCGCTAGTGGTTAGCTGCCGACTTCCCTCAGGGCTCCAGAGACTTGTAGATGGCAAAGATGGTGGAGGTAGTGATGAACGGTGGGGAAGAGAGAGTGTGAGAGAGAAAGACAAGAGAGAAAGGAAGAGCACAGTGGAAGAGCCAGCACTATAACAAATGGGCCTCCAGCCGAAGCCAGTGCAATCCTTGGCGTATGTAGCGCACCAGTTCTGTCATGCTGCTGTGCTGCGTCAATGGCTCCATCACTGAGTCCAGCTCCAGAAAGAACTCTGTCAGAACACAGAGAGACGCACAGAGCCATTGGAGACATGGGAACAACATTGTCTTTTACGTATGACTACAGGAAATTACTTTTAATAGGTTCTGCTAAGACAATAAAGCAGATGCGACTTGGTGGCAGACATACTGCAACATCTTGACCACAAAATGGGTCTGTTGATGCCATGCAAAAGTAGTTATGTATTCAGGGAAAATACAGTTGTTTAAAAACAAAATAAACAGAGATTTTTTTTTCAAAGTGATTGTTTTTTAGAGTGATCTTGCCTTTATATACAAATTTATATATTTGAACCTTAATATATTCTTTTTATTTTCAACATTTTGTATAAGATTAATAATATTTTGTATTCCTAAAATCTTAGATTTTTAAGATTGTTCTGAAGGAAGAGTTTAGGAAGAACTGAATTTGAATTGCAGAAAAGAAAGCTCTTAAAAAAAACGTTACGTGCTTTAATGTGTTTGAATTTCACATTCTGAATTATTGTTTAATGAAACTTAAACCTTATTGCATGTAATCAGCAACTTCTCAGTAATGTGAAAAAAGGAAATATACATTACCATGTTATTACTATGTTATTACAGCATTTTTTGTATGCATGTATACAAGGTTTTTTGTACATTAATATAATTACATAAATACTTTTTATACTTTATATAACAATTAATTGTTTTTATTTGACACCTTATGTTAGTCCATTCGTATCCAGGTCCAAAATGACCTGAACATGATTTATATCTCAGAAAAAAATAAAAATCATGTTTTTGAGTTGTTTAGATGAATTTCATTTTCTTATGAAACAACAGATATTTCAAATATATATATATATATTATTGCACTTGGCAACTTATTAAGTTCTTAAAAATCAAGGACTAACCTAAAAAAAAAGAACTTCATAATAAGCTATGAATGATAATCCTAGAATAAAGATGTCAATAACATGATACAATCAATATCACAATCAATAATGTTAATAATTTTCTCTTGACTGAACACTTACAAATTATATATATATATATATATATATATATATATATAGATCTTTGACTAGAATTTGCTTCATCAGGGTAAATCCTCTTAGGTTTAGCCTGCAGATAATGGAGGTATCTGATGACATCACTGCCTCTTACTAATGACTGCAGCAATTAGCAACAGATGACAACAACAGAGTCAGAACTGATAATCACACAATCCTGCTACCAAAGCTAAAGCACCTTACTGTGTTCATTTCTAGGAAAGACAGTAAGGAGGAGAAGTTGAGAAAGAGTTTATTGCGGCTGATTTCTGAGGCGGGGGAGACCTCGTACCACACGCAGGGTCTCTGAGCGTTTTAATTAGTCTCCTCCAGAGGACTCAGAGAGAGAAAGAGAGGAAATGACAAGCCACATCAGATCTCAAATGCAATTAGCATAGTGGCTTTTTCATTTCTCTGGTGGGCCGTATCAAACGTTGAGTCACTGATAACGCTGTGAGTGTGAGAGGTGAATTTCTTATATAACACTCCGATACATGACAGCGAAGACAAATGAGATTTATCCGCAGGAGAGAGATTTTGGAAAAAAAGTAATTCTTTACTTCAATGATTGTTTCATGATGCAAGATAAAAAAGCCCCAAAAATGGTAGGCGAAGAATTAATTTTGTCTCTCTAATATCGATGTGCTATATACAAATCTTTTCAGTACTGTACATATTATATGCACTGAAAAAATATGGAAAACTGCTAGAAAAAAAAAAAAAAAAAATTATATTTATATATACAGTATATATATAGTTAAAATAAACGATGTACATAAAAGCACATAAAAAATAAATAAATACATACAATGGACTGTATATTTTATTTTTGCATTATTTTGGTATCTAAAATTGCTATAAAAACAATATATAATATAAGTAAGGAATAATTGACGACGGGCCGGTCCGGAGTCAATTATTCTACTTATACTACGGTTGCCACACCTCAAGACATCGATCAGATGATATATTTCGAGGGATTCGTCCGGTTTTTATACTTA
>JAUCNO010000152.1:4531434-4543345 GCA_032353835.1 Enteromius viviparus
CAGAATTGGGCAAAACCAAAACAGACAGGACTAAACCAAAATACACAAAGACACGGGGGAGACAGGACAGACAGGCAAAGAATGTCACAGAAATACTCCTTTTTCTTATTGCCTGAAAAACCTCAAATCTATCCTAAGAACCTAAGATCTATCTATCAATCGTTTAATTAGTTTCTATTTTAGTAAACAAAAATATCTACAACTAAATACACTAAATCTAAAAACTATATAGATCAATAAAAAAACACTAGCTAATTTAAATAAAAACAAAACCATAAACTTAAAAAAAATGTTTAAAGACAAAAAAATTACTGACATAAAAATGATAAAACAATATACTTACATTTAAAAATAAAAAGATGTGTAAAAAATAATAGTAGTAGTAATAATAATAATAATACTATTATACTAGATTAATATAGATTCTATTAATAATAGAACAAGTTGCAGCTTCAATACATTTACACTTTTCTTTCATAAAAGGCCATAGCGTATGTATAGCATACTGTTATTGAGTAAATTGCTTTAACAGAAAAAAAGGGTATAAAGGTGAAAGTTTTTACAGCTTTTCATCAGCAATGTTTTTTTCTTCCTTTCTTCTCTCCTCAGCACGCTGGGTCTTCGATACTTCACATACGGGATACTATTTGGCTGTGGATCGTCGTTCGCATTCCAGCCATCGCTGGTGATCCTGGGGCATTACTTTCGACAGAGACTGGGTTTGGCCAATGGCGTGGTGACGGCAGGCAGCAGCCTCTTTTCTATGGGACTCCCCGTGCTGCTCAAGAAAGTGGTGGAACCGCTGGGCCTCCCCAGAACCTTCCAGGTCCTCAGCATTTTCATGCTGGTCCAGTCGCTGCTGGCCCTCACCTTCAAACCACTCATGCCCAGTGGGATGTGCCCGATGCCAGGCATGGGAATGGACGGGGGTGCCCCATCCGGGCTGGAGTCAGCAAGCAGGTGGCAGAAGGGCCTGGCCAAAATCAGGAAGTACTTTAACGTGCGAGTGTTCGGAGTGCTGACCTATCGGGTTTGGGCGTTCGGCGTTGCCACAGCGGTGCTGGGATACTTCGTTCCCTATGTGCACCTGGTGAGTTGAGGTTTGAGACCACGTAGTGTGACTTTCAGTGCTATTTTAATATTATTTATGTGTTACTCTGAATTAGCTTTTTTTTTTGGCAGCACCTTTTATAAAGTCGTATTTATAATACATTATAAGGATATTCTTAACGCAGTTTGCATTACTAAAAAAAGCTTATAATGTGTTATAACATCTCTTGAATAAAGGAGTATGATTATTTATAACACACAGGGAACACCATATTAAATCTATTTCATTTCTAATGGACTATATCATATTTTGACATTTGTTTTTTTTAAGATTTGCACAGTTTCTTGTGAGTGGTTAGGTGCCAAGTGTTATTCCAGTGTTTCCTGTGAGGCTAATGTCAGCTAGCTAATACTTTCAACCAGAAAATGCATTGTTTACTAATACTCTTGGCTGGGTTTATATAGTAGACTGAAGCAGGGTAGTTGCAGAGTTAAGCTGTCTAAAGGATACCATCAAGGATACCATAATCATACTAGTGTTATATATAAAAAGCAAATGGTTCATATTACACATTTTTCGGATCTGATATCTGATCTTATCGCTGTTTGAGAAAAAAATGTTGTTTTTATTAATATTATTAAGTAGAATGTGTCTGTTTTTAAGTAAAGTAACAAGTAAAAGGGCAAGAAATGCGAAATGTAACTATGAGCAATATAATGCATTGTAACTTTAGTGTATGAATTGTTTTCATTGTTATACATTATTAGACTCTTAAAAGTTCAACCCAGTCGCACGGCAGTTCGCGACTATATCATGAAATTGTCATTTAATCTATATATTCGTGTCAGGGAATAAAAAAAATGTGTTCAATAAAATATTCAATAGTTTTTTAAAACAGAGGTTGCGAGGTTAGTTTGGTTGCATTAACAAAGGCACTCGCTCTCTGGCAACCGTGATACGCTAACAGCCAATCATGATTGCGCCATATTGTTGTCTCGTGCTGGTCTGCTGGATTGCTCATGGTCCTTATTTTAAATGGGTCATAAAAATATCAATAATTATCGATTTCGACCGATATGAAACACTGATGTTGTGATACAGTTTTCAGCCATATCGCCCCGCCCTAGCTTGAGCCCAATCAAATATTTCTGGAGAAACCTGAAAATGTGTGTCTGCCCCTATCTAACTTGACAGTGCTTGAGAGTTGAGGTGAAGAGTGGTAGATAATTGCCAAATAATGATGAAGGCTTGTTGCATCATACCCCAGATGCCTGAGGCTGTAACGAAGCTTCAGCTAAGTGCTGAGTTAAGGGTATGAATACTTATGCAATCTACTAATTTCATTTTTAATTTTTAAATAAATGTAGTTTTGACAATTCTCTATTCTTTACGCAAGGCATGTCGTAATTCTGCTTCTCGGGTAAAAGTAGCTTGGTTTAAGAATGATTACATATTTTACTGAAAACAACAAAAAATATCAGTTTTATTTTTTATATATCCATTCTAAATTGGTGGGCAATAAACAATTAACAGGGGAAAGATACAGTATGTTGAGGCATGTTTATCATTTCTGAATGCTAATTGAACTGCATGTTACTCAGGTTGAGTGGAATTATAATTACCCTTACTAATCCAACAGTCACTGTGTAGCAAAATGAAATCAAATGACTTCAGTGATTCAGTAGCAACAAATGATAAATATTTAGCCCCAGAAACGTGGCACAGCAGGTGGATAGCACTTCTTGCTCTCACTAGGGAGTTTTCTTTTTCATGCCAGATTTTGAGCATAATTAATATCTCACTTCCTGCACGGTTGGCATGCAGCGCTGGTGTGCTGTAAGTGAAGTTACACCATAATGATGGATCTTATGCACACCAGGCCTATAGATTTAACAGATTTACATGCTGGAATTTTCAGAATAATACAAGTGCAGTTGGCTGAAGCGATGAATGATGTCAAGCTTATTAAATTAGTACAATCCAATATAGAAGATCTTCTCGAGCCATATAATGGTTCAGATTCAGATGCGATCAATGACTGATTGTTACAAGTCTGTCATTTTGCAAAACTGTGATTCTTTTCCCAGACATTTAATTACATTTGAGGTCATGATTTGAAATCATACTGACCTATTCTGCATTATGTCAGAATTTATTGGTCATGATACTTGTACTTTCTTTTACCCTAAAAACTGACAGGACATTTTTAAAGCTGCTATATGTAGAATTGACACCAAATGCTTGAATTATTTATTGCAGTCCAAATTTAAAATACTGGAGAGGGTTTTATAGCCAATCCTTCCTTCTCAGACATGACACAAACAAGTTGCCAGATTGAAAAACAGAAAAAAGCACACATTATGATGAATGAAATTAAATGCGCTGTGTCCCACCAGCTGTCAACACAGGGTGCCAAAATCCAATTGGGTAAACTAGCAGTGGGCCGGTTTCACTAACCAAAACAAACACAGACATGCGGGTCCAGAACACACATGTTCACTTGAGAAAAAATTACTTCCGCGTTTTCTTTTTTTTTTACAAAAAAAAAAAAAACATGTTATGGTATGGTAAACAAATATATGGTATGTTAAATATTGTGGTATTTTAATGCCTTAGTTGAGTCAAAAACATACAGCACCTTCTAAACTAAGGTCATCAAACTGGATAGAGTCAACTCATTTCAGACTGTAGAGTACTCTTTTTTTTGCAACAAATATGATGCTGTCTAGTTTGAAAAATCACAATAAATGCAGCAAACTTGAATGAGTCGTCAAATGAGATGGAATACGTAAGAGGGGCTATCACCATTAAAGGACCAGTTCACCAAATGAATAGTCGCTAAAAAAGTGTACTTATCCTCAGATTTTTCAAGGTGTAGATGAGTTTGTTTCTTGATCAGAACAGATTGGGAGAAATTTGGCATTACATGACTTGCTCACCAAAGGGTCAACTGCAGAAGATGGGTGCCATCAGAATGAGAGTCCAAACAGATGATAAAAACACCACAATAATGCACAAGTAATCCACACCGCTCCAGATTTTCAATTAATGTCTTACGGGAAACCGTGCATAATTAAAATGTTTTTAACTTTAAACTGTCATTTTTTGAGTCAAGAGAGAAACATGCATAGATCAAGCACATGCCAAAAAAAGTCCAAAACAAATGTTTTTATGCATTATGGACTCTTAATTTTGCATGTGAGCAACAGTTTGATGTAAAAATGCCTTAGAAAGATTTTTGCTTCACAATTTAAATTTTATATATATATATATATATATATAAATATATATTAGTAGTTTTAGCTATAAAAATGCTAAGTACTAAAATTGCATAATAAAAGTAAATTAAAGCTAACAAGTATTAAAAAATGACAAGTGCACATAACAAGATTACTAAAAGATAACCGTTTTATATTTTTATATATTTTCAGTTTTTATTTAGTTTAAGTTAAAATATTAATAAATACCATCATAGTATAAATAATGGCAGAATAACTGTTTAGTAAAAACATTGTACCTCGTGTGTGTTGGTGGCATATTGTTTTATACAATGACTAACTGATGTCAGTTTCTATTTATGTGTGAGCTAAGTGTTCAGTTTTAGCACATAATTCATGAAACTTGCAGGAGCTCTGCTTCTTCTTGGAAACGATTAGTTTTTCTAATGAACTACCAAATCTTTATCAGTACAGTCAATAAATCATCAAAAATGCTGCTAACGCATTTCAGCAATGCAAAAAGATCTATTTTAATTTCTGAACTATATGTTAAACAGGGTTTTGGCATTTGCTGTTTCACGGAGGCTGTTATTTACAAGCCAACAACCAATTTATGAAGACAAAGTGAACAAAATGCCTCCAGTTTACAGTCAGTCAAAGCTAAGAAGCAGAGGAGGCTATAGGAGCGATGCAGATGCCACATGCATAAATAATGTTTTAGGGTTCGGCGAACTGAAATATTTACTTCACTCTGCATGACAGAGAGCCTATGTGATGAGTCCACACATGTTGATGATCAATTATTAACTCGGCGTGTGTCATCTCAGGTCAGACTCTTGGGATTTCTGTCCTTGTTTCACCTTTCCTTCTCTCTCATTCTCAGTTGTCATAGTGATGGACATACTTTTACATGGATACCTGAATTACTCAGCCGTAATTGTGCTTCGCTCTTGTTCTCAGAGAGAATTAAGCTGAGAATTAGTTTCTAGTCGCTGAGCTGAATAAATGGAGTTTGGGTCACAGTGATAAACAGGCCATAAAATGTGATGATGTAAGAGGATGCACTGTTTGCTGCAAGAGAAGCTTGAAGCAGATGGTTCCATCATGTGTGCTTTCCCTTCCCTGTGAAACACAGTAATTCAAAACCGTGCGGTTAGTAGAGATGTGCTCAAATTCACAGCCACTTGGAGTCTTTTTATTTTCCAGCAAGGATGCATTACATTTTCAACATTTATATAATTAAATTCTACAATTAAAAAATCCTTACATATCCTGGAGGTGTGTTTGGAGTCATTGTCCTGTTGAAAAATAAATGATCGTCCAACTAAACGCAAACCGGGTGGGATGGCATGTCACTGCAGGATGCTGTGGTAGCCGTGCTGGTTCAGTGTGCCTTCAATATCGAATAAAACCTTTTTTCAGTATACTGTGTGTGTTTAGGAAAAGTGTTTGTTGCAATAGTGTTTAGTTTATATATGTCAAATCATTGGTATGTGTTTGAAGCAAGTGTTTATTTGGTTAGGTGTGAGTTAGCCAACGTGTGTGTGTGTGTATGTTGTGGGCGGTGGTATAAAGTTGATGAGAGAGACCTTTCCCCCCTGGCCTCGGTCTCACTCTTCCAACTACAGCCGTGTTTTTTCAGGCTTCGCACCAGAAGTAAACACTTATTCCCGGCTTTTGTTGTGCGTATGTGTGTGTATGTATGAGTTTGTCTCAGGTTTCTCATGGTGAAATAGAAAAGGCCTTCCTTCACATTAAACCTAAATGTGAAATCTTAGGGCTTTTGATGTGCCCCTAAGGTTTTCTCATTCAAGCGGTTTTCAAAAGACATCCAGTCCACAGGCCTGTGATCTCTAGAGTCAGGAAATGTTTCTAAAGAATTTTTTTTTAACCCCATGTCCCCCTCTTCCCTTCTTAAAAACAAGGGCGTCTATGAGCGGAAATATTTAACTTATAGCTGCTTTTCCTCCGTTCCCACCACAAAGCGCCATTAATGCTTTCATTGATAAGGCTGAAGAAAAGGGGCTTTGATGAAGACAGGAAGCTGATTATGGCCACACAAAGCCAAGCGTTTAGTCCAGTGTTAAATTTAGCCACAGGATTTACTCTAAACTGAATACTTCGATGTCAACAAAACGTCAATGTTTTTGTATTTATACAAGATAATATTGAGTGGAGCAACAATTTGTCAAGATTAACTTTTATAGTTATGTATTTTGGGGTTAGTACATTTTTGAATGTTTTTGAAAGAAGTCTGTTTTGCAATTATTTGATCACAAATACAGTAAAACAATATTATTTCAATTTAAAATGAGCGTTACTGTAAAATAAGTCTATTTGAATATATTTTATATATTAAAGTTTTCTATATATTTTTTTATTTATTCTTGTGATAGTAAGGTCTTTGTCATTTCATATCATCCATTTTTATGTCAAATATATTATGGAATCAATTCATTAACACAATTTCTCTTACCAGTAATGTTTAATAAAAACAGACACAGCAAAATGTTAAATTATTGAATAATTGAATTTATTAGTAATTTTGGGGAGTATTTTCTTTTTATCACACTGACCCAGTGCTGTAGGTGGCTAGAATGAATAGACTTGATGGCTGGACGGATGGATTGTTCATGATTTCTAGGACTAGGATTTATACTGACCCCAAAGTATTAAATGGTATTTTGAATGGATAGGTTGATGAATGAATGGACAGATGAGTGGATAGGTAGAACTGATGGATGGATGGATAAATTTGATAGATGAAAGGATGGATAGATGGGTTTGATGAATAGGTAGATATGATGGATGTATGAGTGGGTGAATTGATTGGAGGATAGGTAGTTTTGTCTGTGTGTGTTAATCCTCTGTCTGATGCGTCTGTGGCAGATGAACTTTGTGAAGGAGCAGTTTGGAGAGACTCAGAGGGAATGGGTGCTTCTTGTGTGTATCGGAGCATCGTCTGGAGTTGGTCGACTGCTGTTTGGGAAGATCGGAGACCTCATACCTGGAGTAAAGAAGATCTACATGCAGGTATGGAAACCTAACAGCAGCGTCTTACTGCATGTCAGTAAATCATAATTACATAGCTGGAGAAGTATCATGCTGTATCAAAAATTGCCATTTAAATTGGCACAAAACAATGACAGGACAGTCCTCTGAGGTCACACCACTGTTACATCACGGCTGTATGTTCTTAGTTTTTCTCTTTCTCTAGATTTTTGTGTATTGCATGATTTTGTTTTTAACTGATGTCAATATATGAGAACTGTTTCCTGACAGTATTCATTGCAATGCCTTTTCATTATACTTCAGTTGAACATTTGCATTCTTTTCCATTAAAGACAATATTTGCGTCTAGGAATTAATTTTCAATGGTATTTAAATGCTTTCACAATATCCAACAATAACAATAAAAATTACTTGCTTGACTTGTTTAAAATTTGCGGTTGTGCAATGTGAACTGCATATTTCACAATCTATCAGTTTTTCTATATTTTTGTGTGACTTCTCTTTAAAATTCAGATTATGCTACCAGTAGCATTCAGTGTTTTTTTGTAATTGCCTTCATGGTTGTATTTAAGTATGAGATGTCAAACTTCAGAGATAATGCAGCATTAGTCCATGTGCTTAGAAGATCTTTGTGTGTGTATGTGTAGGTGGCCTCGTTCATATTACTGGGTCTGATGTCTATGATGATACCTCAGTGCCACGCGTTCGAAGGTCTGGTGGTGGTTTTCGTATTGATGGGTCTTTGTGACGGCTGTTTCATCACTATCATGGCTCCCATCGCCTTTGAGTTAGTAGGGCCCATGCAGGCGTCTCAAGCTATCGGCTACCTCCTCGGCCTCATGGCCATACCAATGACAGCAGGACCCCCGATCGCAGGTGAGAAGCTACCTCTTTGGCATTTAACATTTGCTCAGAATGACTATTTTTTAGGAAATTCAAACTCTTCCTTTAAATGCAGTTTTTAAAGGTTCACCCAAAAATAAAAATTAGCCCAAAATTTACTCACCCTAAAGCCGTCCTATATGTGTATATGACTTTCTTTTTCAAACAAACACAGTCGAGTTAAAATTTTTTTAAAATTTATCCCAGCTCTTCCAAGCTTGGTCAAGGTCTTGGGTTTCTAACAATATGAGGGTGAGTAATTAATGAATGAATCTTCATCTTGGGGTGAACTAACCCTTTAAAAAAAAAATTTAATACAAACACATAAACAAGTCATGAAGCAATGTTTTTAATAATTGTTTTGTTTTTACAGAAACATGCACACACATACAAAACCTGTGTATGTTGAAAACATCATTTAATCAGAAAGCATGCTGATCTTGGCCACGTTCCCTAGATAATCTCGCACACACACTGTACAACAGACTAAGTGTTTTTCCAGTTTACGGTGGACAGGAATGAGATTTATTTCAGAGGGTAAATTCCAAGGTCTCCCTGAGAGCACATTTAGTTTGGACTGTTGACTTAAATGCTCTTGTTCAGCGATGCTCTCCATATGTTTCCAGTTCCACAGGTTTTGAAGAATTAGACCAACCAGAACATTTGCTCCATCTGTGCATCAATAAACGAACTTTATACTTTCAGGTCTCAGGGTTCATTTACAGAATACTGACGTTACCTGTCTGAACTCCTGGATCGGTTTCAGGAACGCAGATTCTTCATTCAAGAGCGTGATATTTCATTTGTAGGATCTATTTTCAAAGCGTTGACTTCACGGCGGGGCATTACAACTAAGTTTGGATTGGCTGTCACATACTGTTATTACACATACTTGGAACCATGACCTGACTGCTTAATGTTTATTTCAAGTGATCTTATATCTTCCTCAAAGTCTAAATACTGTAGCTCATAGTTGTTTTGCTTCAGATGTGTTCCAGACTGCAAGCCTCTAGAGAAGGATTTTGAAATCGAGAGCATTTGAAGATTAATGTTGCCATCCTAGCATTGAATTGGTTTATTTCCTTTCTTTAGTCTTTTTATTTAAAGTCAACATTTACTTTCATAAGGGTCATTGTGAGGAGTGTATGTTATTCAGTAGTAAATCGTTTTAGGCACACACACACACACACACACACACACATATGCTTGTTTCTGTGTTATTGTGGGGACTTTCCATAGACTTCTATTACTTTTATACTGACCAAACTATGTTTTCTATCCTCTAAACCTACACTTATTTTTACTTTAGATAAACATCTTCTACTATTTTAATATTTTTATTAAAGGGGGACAGCAGGTCTATTCTTTATAGTGTTCAGGTTTTACTATCAGTGTGTGTGGTCTTGTGTCACTGGGGTATATTTGTCAAAAATACACTGTACGGGTCAAAATTACAGTGTAGAATTTTCTTTTATGCCAAAAAATCATTAGAACATTAAGTTAAGACCATTAAAATAATTGGTGAATTTCTTACTGTAAATATATAAAACTTAATTTTTGGTTAGTAATATGCATTGCTAAGATTTACTCAGTATTTATATATAAATATATATAATTGTTTTTTTTTTGCAACCTCAGATTCCAGATTTTAAACAGTTGTGTCTTGGCCAAATATTGTCGTATCATAACAAACCATACATCAGTGGAACGCTTTTTTATTGTAATTATGTATGTATAAATCTTTAAAGCATTTACCATTATGACTGGTCTTGTGGTCCAGGGTCACATTTATTTCACATAACATACCATAAACAAGTGTACACACACACACACATATACACACAACAATTGAGAAATGTTTCTGAACCTGATAATTTAAATAATCAAATATCAAAATCAATGCACATATGATGCAAAACACCCACCAGGCTGAACGTCAGTGCCTGCTCTTTTCCCTCATTGAATATACTTTTTCACTTGGAAATATATAATGCTACAGAAACTAACTGCATACTTAATGCTGTTTCAATTCTCAGAGGTTCTTTTTTGTCTTTATTCTCAGGACTTCTTCATGACTATTTTGGAAACTACCATGTGGCGTTTTATCTGGCTGGTGTTCCTCCGATAGTAGGGGGTATTGTGATGTTTTTTGTACCTCTGGTGCACCTGCGCATGCAAAGACGTCGAAAAGAGGCCAACGACCCCAGCATGGACAAGATGCTGAAGAACTGCTCTAATGGAGACATGCTGCCGGGATACACAGACATGGAGACACACATATGAAGCCCACAGCCACTCAAAGGTAATTTATGTTGCAATACTAGAATATTTTATGTCATACTGTTTTAGTAGTGTGTTGTTTCACATTTAAGTTTAATTTTTAAACTCATGCTTTGAAACTGCTTTAAATTCATGCTTAGAAATTGCTGAAATGTGTATATATTATGTAAACAAAAACTTATTTTAGAGGCACTTAATCGTGTTTAAACTTTTGACAGTATCGCTGTACATAATATCCGGTTTACCTAATATGTGTGTATACTGTGTACATTTATTATGTTTATATAAATGCACACACATGCATGGATATATTTAAAAAAATATATGTTATGTTTATATATTAAACATATTTTTATATAAAATATAATATGTGTGTATACATATATATATATATGTAAATGTTTCCGAAATATACTGTATGTCTATATATTTATACACAATATAAATAATAAGCATTTTTTTTAAGCATAAAACATATACACAGTGCACATACAAATAATATGTAAAAAATATATATATTATTTTGGGTAGTAATAACAGCACTAATTAATACATGTACATGTGCATCTTAATATATACGTAATAAATATACATAGTGTACACACACACACACACACACACACATATGGAATATGCACGTGGTTCTCTGTATAAGTATAAAGTATATATAGTATATAGACAAAAAATGCAAATGTTTCATGCATGCTTTGAAATTTTTATGGCTTGAGATTTTTTCTCACAAAAAAGTGTCTCCCTTAACTGTGGACATCTAAGATTACATTTCTGTCATCTAGTATAGATAAAGGGTTACTCACGCTTAATATTTGATGTGTGACATGAAA
Source organism: Enteromius viviparus (assembly GCA_032353835.1). Classification (NCBI taxonomy): domain Eukaryota; kingdom Metazoa; phylum Chordata; class Actinopteri; order Cypriniformes; family Cyprinidae; genus Enteromius; species Enteromius viviparus. Next base: position 4,542,720 of record JAUCNO010000152.1, read on the forward strand.
AACCAGCTGAGTGTGCGACGTCTGTTGTTTTTCTGTCTTCCGCAGGGATTCATCTCACCAGCACTACTTGTGGCATGTGTTCGTGAGTCTGTGTCAAGATGGCGTGTGATGTATTTCCTCTTTGCTTGGCTCTAATCAAACCCGAGGTCTCAAGGACCAACCCCCCCCCCACTGCTCGTTTGTTGTTCCGGAGAGGAGACGTGATCATCCATAAAGAGCCCAAACTCTCCACCAATGGCCGTTTCCACCGGCCCCCGAGTGATCGAACAACTTCAGCATGCTGATTTGGGATGAAATCACCTCCTGCTCGCATTTTTCACAAGAATCTGAACGGACTGCTCAGGTAGTGCGGGAGCCGTCAGTTACATTAGGACAACGTTTTAGCACCTTTATAAAAGAAACTTTAATTTTATGTAAGAGAGTAGCATTTCCAGCACAGAAAAAGGTGCTGCTTTCATTGAGCTTGATAGATTGTATAGATTATGCCAATCAGATTTGTAAACTTTAGATGTTTTCAGAATATACTATTTTTAAAAAAAAGAAAAGGTGACACTTCAGAATAGGGGTCCAAAATAATGCATTAGTTAAGCATTAATTAATGGTTAATTTGTTCACAATTAAGCATT
>JAUCNO010000152.1:4543445-4560657 GCA_032353835.1 Enteromius viviparus
TACAATAATGGCAATATCATTACCCAATATTTGAATCCAAATCCGTGCATGGATCACAGCTAAACCGTGACAAAAAAACGTAACAGTCATACAATTTAAGGGCCATTATTGTAACACCGCTATGTTTTGCACTTTGGACCAACGTAGTCAGGGTACGTTTTTGTATGAGACTGGGTTGCTCTGCTCTAAATCCACCTGACTGACAGCGCTTGGCTCTCTCTGCAGCTCAAATAGGAAGCAGAAAGAGTGATAACCTAAAAACCTCACTTTCACACAGACAGACAGGATAGAGGAAACTCTTACAATGGGCTTGTAAAACACACATGGTGTAGAAAGAAAATCACTTTCACTCTCTCTAAAAACAACATACAGTGATCGAAGACAGACAGATAGATGGACAGATACCTTGGGTCTCCAAGCGTTTGCTCGTCCCTCCTGGTGAAGTCTGGCGAGGTCAGGACTCCAGGACAGTAACCAGTTGTTTAAGAATGAGGAGGCGCTGATACTGCTGCTGGAAATTAACCTGTTCTCCATTCCCAGCGGCATAGAACAACCTGAAAACACACGCTCTTATCTGTTTGAAGCTGTAATTTCAACAACTTTCCATTTTTTTTATTAAAGCTTTAATGTGTGTATTTTGTTATTTATTCATTCATTAATTTTTACACTGTTTTTCTCTAAATAAATATATCACCATAAAGCCAGATAGCTTGCTACTCATTTCATGTGCAAAAAGGATAGCCGACACTAAAAATGCATGTACTGTAAGTTTTAAAGGACAAATGTAGTTTAGTTTTGTTTTAGCATATTATATTTTAGTTATAAATCTAAATGGGAAGTATCACCTTGCCAAACATTAAGATGCAAAAAATAGATAAGATAGCTAAAATAAGTGAAATAGGATAAAAGATCAAATAATTGATAACACTTAAGCATAGGGACCAATTCTCATTATTACCTGTTTCTTTATTAACTTAACTATAATTAATATGTTGGCTGTTTATTTATACTCATTAAAGCACATTCTGACCCTATTCTACATCACTAATCGTACCCAATACCGAAACTTAACTACCCTACTAATTATTAATAAACACCAAATTAGTAGTTTATTTTTTTTTTTGCAAATCTTTTTCTCTCAAGCCTTGATTTGATCAAATATAAAGAAAAACTGTTATAGTGCACGGTAGTAATGATACTACAATTTAAAATGTTTTTTTTTAATATACTGAATTTTGAACATTGCTCCAGTCTAATATGCCTATGCTTCTAATATGCTTCTAATTTATTATCAATTTTGGAAACAGTTGCGCTGTTTATTTAATTTTATTGATGAATAAAGAATACTGTACCATTCAAAAAAAATTGGGTCAGTATCTTTTCTAATTTTGAAATAAATTAATCATTTTATTCAAGAAGGATGTGTTAAATTAATAAAGAGTAATTGCTTTTTACTTGACTTATATTGTTGGAAAAGGTTTCTATTTTGAATAAACACTGTTCATAAGTTTTTATTCATCAAAAAATCCTAAAAAAAGCATCACTGATTCCCTCTGAAAAATCCCAAAGTGTAATTTTTAAAATGTGTTAGTTTGCATGCATGCGAGCCTATGATCAATCTACGTTTATATTTATTATACTGTTTGATACAGTTATATACATTTCCATAAACTTACAATTAATTCCCATAAGTTTCCCAAAATTCCTTGTAAATTTCAAATTTGGGATATTTCCAGAAGTTTCCAGAAATTTACCTGAAAATTTCCGTCCCTTTAAAAAAACAAAAACATCAGATACTTTGTATGCCACAGTCATCAGTACACAGCGATTTCAAAGGCAAAGAAGAAATGTGGTTTGCAAAGACGTTCTGAGTCTTGTGATTTGAAGAGTGCTGATGCAGTGTTTAGATTTCTTATCTTTAGCGTCTTTATCTTTTTCGTTAGAAAGTGTTGTAATCAATCGGTGTGTGTTAACTCACTATTAAGGTCACATCCCAGCAGCTCAACCCTCAGCGTGGGCTGTTTCTGAAAGGTCAGTGGGTGAATTCGGATGTAGCGGCCCACAATGGGTGGAGAAAACAAATTCTCCTTTACTCTGGAACCGTCCATGTTTCCATTAAAGGTCTGATGACAATTCATTAAGAAAATAGATGTGAATAATACAGAAACTATGAAAGATACAAAAATGATCACATTTTTTTGAAACTGAAGCAAATCACTTCATGGATTACAGTCATTAAAATGTAATTTACTGTATAACACGGAATAATAACATAGTCTGTAAAAATCAGTCACTTTATCAGAATTGTATTGATTATTAAGTAAAACTATTGTCATATAATATACAGCAATTTTAAGATCTTAACAGCAACCAGTAAAAATAGGTTTGGTTAAACTTAAAAAGCTGTTAAAGAAATAAATAACATAATGCAATGACAGTACTAATAATACAATTATTATTAAAACTATATTTTTTAAAAGTATTTTAAAATATTTCACTTTTTTTTTTAATATTTACTAGAAAAATGTTTCTGCTAGAATGTTTTTAGCAGAAACATGTAAATACTACACAGTATTTCTTCTTAAAGACAAAAAAAAAAATATATATATATACTGGATTATTATTATTATTATAAAAAATTTAAAAAATTGTATTAAATTGTACTGTTAAATTGCATTTTCAAAAGATAAAGTGGTAAAAAAAATGTAATTATGCTAACACTAAATAACAGTGAAAGAAATATTTACTAACGTTATAAGAGAACTTTGGGGGTGGAAAATATAAAATGCTTCAGAAAACACAAAGCATGGCCCCTTTAAATCAGTTAAGTTTTGAGAAATTTGGATACTGACCGTACTGTTTCCTCTGTAGGTAGTCCAGTTTTCCTGGTCAGTGCTGTAACTGATGGTGTATAAGATAGTAAAATACTCGCTCAATCCCATCGAGGTCTTTGCACCCTGAGTCTGAATGCCTTGAAGAAGCATGGGCCTCATCAGATCCACCTAACACAACACGCCGAGTAACAAAGACAGTAGATATGGAAAGTTATCTCAATCTGTTTTTTTTAACAATGAATTTGTGCCTATTTACTAAAAAATGTAAAACAATGAAATTGCAAGTTGCACATTGCTCAAAATAACATCCACAACAAAATTTTTTATTACTTTATAAATGCCCAGATCTCTTTAGGAAACGCCACCATCATATGTACCCTGCTAAAAATAGTGAATTGTTTTATATCCCACACATTTTCTTGGTTCGAGACACTATTGAAGCAAAGGTTACATGAAATCTACTGTGCAAACCTATTTATAGCGTTTGAAAGAATTTCTCAATTTGTCTTGCTGACAGTGTAATATAATGTGTCATGACGATTTAGCTGCAAAGGATCACTATTGTCTGTGACACATTGTGAGATATTAGCCACAAATAAATCAGAATTTATTTTTAACTTTATATATGAGCAATTACGGTAAGCATTTAACACAGTTCCTTAGAAATGAGCTGAAGATTCCTTTTACCTGGAGCCAGGAGTCTTTCCTGCTGCCCATCCAGGCATTAATAGAGCCAGATAGCTCAAGTCTGGCTAAACTTGGCTTCCAGCCACCTGAAAGAAAAATAGGATTTCAACAATTCAATAAATGTGAAAATATTTTATTTAAAACGCTAGATATAGTGGTCAAAGTCAAAAGAGCCCTATGGATTTTCTATGGGATTTGCACCAATTTTATCAATGCATTATTTTAATTAACTAAAACAACATTTTTTTTCATTATTAGAAATAAAATAAAACACAAAATGACTAAATACAACAAAAAATATTATTTTTTATAAAGTAAAAACAAAATGTAATTTTTTTTATTTTGTGCTATTGCAATTCAGCATATTAGAATGATTTCTGAATAATTATGTGACACTGAATGAATGAGACCTAGAACAATAATGTTGAAAATTCTGCTTTTTTAAGCTTGTTCAAATAAAAAATAAAAGTTAAACAGTAAAACTGAATTTAAAAATACATTTAATAATTAAACAGAATTACAAAAACTTTAGTAGAATATCAATGGTGCTACAAATATACTCTGTTTCTTACCAGAGTGGTCAGAGGCAGTTATTTGTTTGTTTTCGATCCATCCCGACTGCATTCCCAAGGGCTGAATGCATCCTGTTAAATGAGATGAGTCAGTTTCAGTTGCCCTCTAACTATTAGTAACTCAAAACATGACATGCAGAAACAGGATGCCAAGAAAGATCCATGAGAGTCTTACGTGGTTTGTAGACTAGCAGCTTGGCCCTCATGCCTGCCATCTGATGTTCTCCTATAGTGCACTCGATTAACCAGGTGCCTACGATAGCTGGCCTCGTTTCCACCGTCCCAAAAACTCCTGCCAAATGAGAGAGATATTCTCGTTATACAATGCCGACCAAACGTTTGCAATAATTAAGATTTTTCAATGATTTGTTAGTTAAAATGTAATTGTCTCCCCTTTTCATGTTTAATATTGACAGTGTTTACTAGAATGTTTACAGATATTGTTATCTGTCAAAAGAAATAGTTTTTAAATATTATCACTTATTATCATTCTTGATTGTGTAAGGCAACATGTTACCTTGCACAAACATAATAATGCTACAGTGTTGTTTAAAAGATCTGTAATATTGCTGTGGAAATAATCAAGATTTGGGGGGTTTTCATTGGATTAGAATTATGTTACATTATGGAACCCAGTATTTGAGGATGCTTGTTATTGCATTCATAGAGCAAGCCTGTACACTGAAGTTACTGCCATATTCTGTGCAAATCAAATAAGAAAAAGGTGGATTATTTTACATAAGATATTCATTTTCAATAAATGTTGTTGTTGTTGTGCGGTTTCCGTTCATCAAAGAATCCTCACAAAATATATCAAAAAATATTAAACAGCATAAAATGTTTCCAACATTAATAATAAAAATCCTTATTAATAATCAAGCACCAATAATAGTTAAGTAGAAAATCAGCAGAATGATTTCTGAAGGATCACATGACTGGAGTAATAATGCTAAAGAAATTAGCTTCGTATCACTGAAATACATTTTATTCAAATAGAATGATTATTTTAAATGATAATAATATTGTACATTATTAAAGTTTTTACTGTATTCATCAAAAAAGGAAAGAGGCTCCTTCCAAAAAAAAAAATATATATATAAATTTCTTTAGTTAACATTAGATAACATTAGTTTACAATGTTAACATTAACTAAGATTAATAAATGTTGTATTGTAAAGTATTGTTCATTATTTGTTGATGCACTGTGAGCTAACATGAACTAAACAAGGAATTATTGTATTTTTTTGAACTAATGTTAACAAAGATGAATAAATACTGCAATAAATGTATTTTATGTGTACAGTATATTTATATATAAGGCACCAGGTGAGGGATTTGTGTATAAATTACCAGGATAGAGATTGAAAACTCCCATGCGATGTTCCTGATCTTTTCCGACTCCGAACGGCAGTCCGTGGAAGTGTACGGCGTGAAACTCGCCTTGACTCCCGAGGTTCAGGAGGTGCCAGCGAGCCGTCCGGTACTGTTCAACTATCAGGCCAGGAAGCGTCTCTGACACATAGCCGTTAATCGCTACAAGCATCCAGAAATACAACACTTAATTATGGCTACTATTACATTTCCTAACAAGCCACGGTCATAAGGTTCATTTGCCAGGGAGTGTGTGAACTAAAAAAAATGCGTACCTTGAATGCATTGTAAGTTGTTGTGCATAAAATCTAAATATAGTTGTGTTGCTCTGAGTCAACGAATAGTTTATATTTAGAAAACATTTGTTTGGAACATTGGCAATTGAATAATTAGTTCAGCATGTTACATTATACAGGTACATTCTGTTTCTTCTACTGAGGAAAAGTAATAGAAAATTGTTTGCATGTGTGATTTAATTACATAAGAAACACAATAACAGGCACAAACACTCACGCTCATGAGTTATTAGGGTTGTCATAGAAACTAAAAACATAGAAAGGTCAGAGTGGTAGTCTCATAAGAGATGAATGCAGTGTTAATCACAGATTCTGAAAATGTACCTGCAAACGTGTTGCTGGTCTCGAACCACGGGTCATCTGCTCTGGCCTGGCAGGGAGGGAGGCAAAACTTTCTGGTGTTGTAGTCAAGGTACCAGCTCTTTCTTTCATCAAAGGTGGTGAAGAGAAGGAAGAAATCTGTCACGTCGGGCTGAAGGAAGGTGCGTGGATGAAGGGTACCAGGACGACATATCAGCACTGGACCGATTAGACCAGAGTTTATGTCCTTCTCCTGATGAATGTAAGAGGAAACAGAAGTTATTTATTAATGGCGGACACTTGTGCAGTGTGTAAAGTGTACAGTTGTTGTGCTTCGTCTGATTTGGATTCATGTGTTGGACACTGAAATACCATGTTGACGGTGGAGTAGTAGGCCCCAGCCTTGCAGTCAAACTCTGCCGCTGAGGGCCCTTGTCGTTTGGAGAGTCTCCAGCTGTAAACCCTCTCCTCCCCTGGAGGAACTGGATCACCTGGTACTTCCTCGTCCTTGCTGCCTTCTGGGCCCGTTCCAGGGCTAAAACTCCCCTGCGTCTTGTCGTACACCCCATGCAGGTGGAAAGAGTACGGTCTGGATGCCAGGTTCTTGAAAACCACCTTGCGGGAAAAGAAATGCAAGAAATGCAGATGCTTTTATACAAGGATAGCAATAAATAGAGCAGTTCATCACAGAGCCAATAGTATCTGCAGTATGCAATGCCACATTTAGTAGAAAGATATGAGATAAGAGATAGGAGGTTACATCCAGCTTGAACCCTTTGCAATCTGTGTGGAAAAATATTTCATCTCAACTTGAATTTTTATTAAAAAAGACTGGATTTTGCTGGATTCCTTTTAACAGTTTCTGTGAATGAAGAAACTTACAGTAAGAACATTATTGACTTCTGCCTTTAACACAGGACCCATAATGCCTAGGTGTTTGTCCAGTTCTCCTCGTTGGATGGGATGCTTGAAATCTCTGTCCTGATAGGCTCTGAAAACCACTTTTTTATAGGCTGGGAAATATTTTCTCATTCCCCTCCGCATCTCCCTGTGAGCACATGACATATTTACTGCAAGTACAATTGAACAAGATCTTAAGGCTGGTTTTAGGCTTAATTTGTAAAGCAATAATTAATCACATCTAAAAAAGCATTTACAAACATCTAAATAGATTTGATTCAATAGGACATCACCAAAAATGAGATAAAATGTGTATCATATACTTTTGGTGCTAACGTTAAAACGATGCAATTCCTTACTATTGCAACTGAATTCTATTTTGCCGTTTAAAACTCAGTGATTTGTTTGATTTGTATGTTCGGTATTGGTATCTCAGGGATTGTGCTTTAAGGTGTCCTTGATTGAACTGAAAGGGACTTATAAATTAAAGTTATTATTATTATTTAACATTTGAAACATTATAAATTCTTTAGAATAGTCCACTAAAATGACCAAAAATATATTTGTGGCATATCAGAATGTCTTGTTACCTTGGTTTGATGAGTTGAGCTGGTTTATTGATCCCATAATCCCACATGATTTCCTCTGCTGCGATATAGTAACTTCTAAACCTCGATTCTGTGGACCGAACGCCGACATTATCTTCAACATGATGCTCCAAACCGAGAACGCTTCCTTCATCGCCGTAATCATCGTAGTCACTTGTCTGTGATTTCCTCCCATGGGTCTGGTTATCTGATGAATTTGACACTGGCTCCAAAACCAAGTCCAAATCTGCTCGGAACTTTGTATCTTTGTGTTTGTAGCTTTGAAGATTCAAACTTTCCTCCATCTTGTCCTGCTTCAGACCAGAACTTCCAGAGTCTTCCAGAACTTCGTTGTTGCTCTGAACTTTCACGTCGCCTTGGTTTATTTTGTCTTTGCTGAGACTCCACAGCTCCCTCCGATTCCTCGCTTTCTCTGATTTCTGCTCCACGGAGCCGTTTAGAAGTGGGTACAGCTTTTCTTCTTTAAAAAGGAATTTCCGAAAGAGGTCATTTGTTGGATGTTTTTTATTGTCATTATCTTTATTCAACCGTATTTTTGCAATGTTCATATTTTGATGTTTTTCTTCCTTGTTTTCTGCTGTATTTGATATGACTGTAGGATCAATCACGTTTGGCGTTCTTCTGTAAGGCTTGGATTCATGGAGGGACCTTTTTTTACGCTCCAGTGAATTTCCGCTCATCTCCCCGTCCAGTTGATCCAGAATATCCTGTGGAATACCACCCTGTGATAAGGCATCCAAATCTTTTTCCCGCTTTACGGGAATATATCTTATCTCACAAACACGAGTTCTGTTTTGTCTCTCAGTGTCTGAGCTCATGTTTTCTTCCCGAGTCGCGGAGTCTGAGAGAGTTTTGTTTCGGCACACGCGAACGGCGATAGTGTGGTTCTTTCCCATTGTGCCTCGTGGAATCGGGAAATTCTGTTCAATGAATTCATTAAATTCATCATCGTAGTCTTCACTGTCCACCACAGGTAGGACTCTTTCACAGTTAACAACCGTGTAGCGAACACTCATGCCTCGCTGTTTCAGAGACGGGTCAAATGCGCTTGCCTCCCATTCACCTGCAAAGTTTAAATATTATACAAATGGTATCAAAACTGGTTCCTGATTTAATTATGAATGACTTTATATATTTTTATCTTCATAATTCAATTCAACTCTAAACAAGAACTATTACAGCAAATTATTTTATATTAAATTATATTTTATTTTAATGCTTATTTTATTAACCATTATTTTTTATTTTATTTTCAGCTTTATTTAATGATAACGCTTTATGCTCCAGACTCTCACCTAGCATCTCCACTTCAGTGGTGACTGTGTCTCCAGTCATTGGGAAGAGCGTGAGGACAGTGCCATATGTTTTATCCCTCTCAAACGTGTTTCCTGTGAAGTAGACTGACAGGAAGTTGTTTTGTATGCCAATGCTCGCCACATGCCAGAGTATGACATCGCCAACACACATCCTGAATTGGAGGTGGTTGAACATGAACCCGTTAACAGCTGAAACACAGACAGAAAGTTTCAATAAACTAAATACAAAAACCCAAAGCAAACCTAGATTATTCAATAATTCACATCCATAAAAATCAACACCCACTGTGCATGACGTTTGAATGGTAGAAATCTGGATCATTGCGGTCAATCTTAGTTGGATCTTCACTGTTCTTTTTAATGTTCTCCTCAAAGTACCAGCTTATGTTTTCATCAAACACAGTGAACAAGAGCTTCTTCTCTTTGTCTGAAGTTACCTGTGAAAACATATTTATAATTTCCATCAATCCTTCAGATAAATCATAGGCTCAGTGGAAAAACATGCCTATACCTACATTTTTGCATAAATCTATAACTGTATGCATGCAATTCACTGCAGCTTCCCCATGAAGTGTATACTAGAGGAAGTAAAACACCTATAAGCGTTTTTCTTTTTCATGCAAATTATGATTAAAGGGCAGATTATTTAGTAATAAAGATTTATACAGTGATTTATACTAGTACTGACCTCAAACACTTTTACCATATAAACATGAAAATGTATTAATTTACAAATGAATTGATATCACATAACTAGCTCTATATGTTTGTCTGTTATTGTAAGCTTGCTCTGTAGTGTACCCGGTACAGCAAGTTACGTCAAAAGAGCTCAAAGATTTAAAGAAGCAAGATATATTTTTGTTCTCACTGCTGCATTTAACATTAGATTTTCGCACTATGTACTAGAAAGTTTGAAAGGCACATTTTTTTTAGAGTTAAACATCTACATCAGAGTCTCTTCTCACCACTCTGCCTTTTTTGTCCAGGGATTGGGATTTGCAGATAATAAGGGGTCCCACTAGCCCAGACGCCACGTCCCGGACGGGATCCACCATACTCTGGTATAAGCGCGTGAGGCATCGTGGGTCAGATTCTGTGGGTCCATCATCAGCTGTCAGTTTCCAGAGGTATGTCATTATCTCACCTGGGGGAACGGCCAAAGTACGAAGGTCCACCTGTTTATCTTCAACCCACAAAGAATGAAAAATGAGATTAATTCATTAAAAGTTAGTTTGCATCCAGCTGACTAGAAGAAAATGATACCAGGGTTATTAAGACTAAAATCACTTTTTAAAAAATTCTAAAATAAAATAAATGTTAAATGAAATAAAGGAATGTAAACGTCTTTTTAAGGTAACTATCAGGGCAGTGTTTCTCATTTTTAGCATACAATGAATTACTAAAGTTACTAAAACTGATTTTTTATTTTTTAAGAATCTTTAGACAAAAAAATTTAGACAAAATACAACTAAATACTAATAAATATTGCAAAATTTCTACTTACTACACCCATTGTTTTCTAATTGTTAGGTAACGCACTAACTGTGTCATCTGATGGGACTTATTATAAAGTGTGGCCTATATATTTGTATAATGAGACTAAACTACATAACGATCTGTTGTCTCTGGCAAATGGTTTTACATTTATGCATTTAGCAAAAGCTTTTAAAGAGTTGTACCTAGCTGTGCTGCTGCGGTGTGTGTGTGTGTGTGTGTGTGTATAAAAACCTGTGTGAAAATGTACAACGTACCCTTGTTTGTGTTCTTCAAAGGCTGAACACTGGTCAGGCCATTTGGATTAAGGTTGAAGGGTCGACTGGCCATATTTTTAAAAACAATCTGTTAAGATATATATAAAAAGAAGTGAATTTCAGAAATTAATAAAACTCTTACTCGTATGGACTAACTTTATGATACATTTACATCTTAAAGCTTTAGTACTTTTGACTGAAATGGAAAAGATGGAAGTCTTTCCCTGTTTCATGAAAGAGCTAAATGTACACAAGCACGAATAACAGAATTTTTGTGTAAACTTTTCCTTTAAAACCACATTCCCTACCTGAAATTTGTCTCCCACTTCCCCTCTGAGCTCTGGGCCTATCAGCATTTTGCCGGTGGTTTTCTTAGTGAAGGTGTTGTCCGTGTACTCCACGAAAGCCACCTTCTTATAAACGCCACCCAAGCGCTGAGGACCTTTTCTGAACCACTCAGATCCTGCTGCTGATGACGGCGAAGCCCTGAACCAAGAAAATCAACATTATTTTAAGTCGGTTTGACATCATCTCATCATTCATCTCTGAGTCATACCGGTCGCCGGTTTGAGACGAATAGTCCCAGTCCATCTCCTCTGCAGCGATGTAATGAACCCACACTTTAGGTCTTCCCTTGGCGCTCGACCGAAGAACTGATACTGGTCCTCCTTGCTTGAACACAATGGAGAACATGTTGTCTTCATCCTCCTCATCATCATCATTACGTATGACGTTTCGTTTGTCCGGAAGCGGAGCTATCACCGGGTCAGGACAGCTGTCAACAGTGAAGAACGCGCTCATACCAGCTGGAGAAGAGTTCAGTAGAACATTAGTCATTTACGTTCTTATTCAGTTACATTATTAAACCAAACATCACTTTATACTCCTTGCAAATTCATTTAGACCATCAAAGTACCCAGCACATATCTCTCAGGTCATCCTGATCCAGATCCATCCCCTTATTAAACAAACAACAACCTCTTGTCCAACAAATGCCTGTATGATTGCCAGTCAAGCTGTGCTGTTGCAGATTTTGCTTCATTTTACCTTAAATGCTTGATTTAAAAAGATCTATAACTTAAATAGTCACAAATATGATCATTCGCCATGTTTTTGTGCAACTTTTAAAGCCTCTTTCTGCAGAAAATTTAGTTTAGGAGTTTCATGTTGCACATCATAAACGGCTGTTAGGTTCAGTAAGAAATATTATTATTATTAACATTGTTTAAAAAAGTCACTTATTTTCAATTTATGATAGAAAATCCAATAAAACTGCAATATTGTGAAATAATTATTACTATTTTTAAATGACTGTTTTCCATTTAATATATTTATATAAAGTGTCATTTATCCTGGGATGCATATAAAAAAATTTGCATCATTAATCCAGTGATCTAGAAATCCTCCTAATATGCTAATTTCCTGCTCAAGAAACATTCTTATTATTATCAATGTTAAAAAAATATAAGCTGATTCATATGGATTATTTGATGAACCTTAGCGGCCATGCCTTTATTTTATCTTAGAAAGTAAGTGGCATTGTTGACAAATCCACAGTTTTCCCGCAGAATTGGGTTACATTAACACTCTCTGCTGAATGTTTTTCATGTCTACTGGTTTGAAGTGACCTGAATAACGTTATATTAAGCCCCTGGAATTCGACTTTTATTAGGGGAACCACTCCAACAACGTGTATTGGGCAGGTTTTACCGAACCCCGGTAAGTCGGCCTACTGGCGATATTGTTATTTTGACAGTACAAATATAAAAAGTGTACCTGTCTGATGAGAGTGGATCTTGCAAGAGATCAGAAACTTTCCGGCAGCAGATGGGTTCATCAGGCCTGTAGTGAAGGTCATGGGCGTCATCTCTACAGTTACCCGCTTGTGGTCGAACACCTTTAGCGTGTGTCCTTCAAACTGGATGCTGTGGATTACTGGGGTTGAGCCGAGACCAATGAGATGCCAGGACACCACTGGACTCTTCTGGCACACAGTGAGACCTAATGAAACAATTACAGAATACATTTGAGAATTACACCTGTAAAGAACCCGGTCCGCACCAGTATGACAAAAAAGAAATAAGGAAATAATAATGTACCAAATAAAAAAAATAACTTTTTTTTTTTTTTGAAAATAGTCTCTTATGCCTTGCTGCATCTATTTGATCAAAACTATATATTACAGTAATATTGTGAAAATATCTGTTTCCTATTTGAATATATTTTCAAAGTGTAAATATTTCCTGTGATGCAAAACTAAATACTCAACATCATTTCTTAAAAACAATTCAGCAATGACACATAACAAATGTTCATAGTTTCGGCAAAAATATTGAGCAGCACATCTGTTTTCAACATTGACAATGATCAGAAATGCTTCTTGAGCAGCAAATATTAGAATGCTTTCTGAAGGATCATGTGGCACTGACAATTGCAGCATCGAAAGAATACATTACATTTTAAACATACTAATTTATTATAAAATGGAGTAATATTACTTTCCTTAACTGTATTTTTTATGAAATAAATGCAGCGTTGGTGAGCAGAACCAGAACGTTGTGTGTTTAGATAATGCATAAAGAAATGTAAACTTTTTAGTACCATTAATACATTTTTGCATTGATATATGGCATTTTCATTCTAATGAAACATAATTCTACTCTAAAATATATTATCACTGTAAAGTGAAAAATCACATTCTCAACACTGCAATAATCATTTCTCAGCAGCTGATTAATGGTACCTGGTAATGTTGAGTTGATGTATCCATTGATAGTGTGGTACTGGCTTGGAGTGGATGTTTTCTTTAGTTTGTCTGCTCGGCCAATTTCATGGTACCAACTTTTACTCTCATCAAAGACAGCAAAAAGCAAAATGAACTCGGGAACCTTCCGCTGTCTCTCCTCATTCAGAGCCTCTGAGAGAGGACCAATCATTAAGGACATGTCAAATATACACCAGCATTCTCTAAGGTTCAATATTTGTTATTTATTTGAAACTTAATATATTTAGCAAATCCCGAAAGAGAAGCAACAGTCAGACCTGTTTTACAGATCAGCAGAGTCCCGATGAGTCCGCTGTTGAAGTCTCGGATGATGTCCACCTGCGATGAGTAAATGTAGGTGAGACAGTCTGGATCTGATGTGGTTGGCCCAGAGTTGGGGGAAATGTCCCACACGTACTTGTAGTAACCACCAGGAGGCACTGCATCATCTGCTCGCTCCTGAACAGAGCTGGAGTCCTCGTACCCTGCGCCTGCCGTTGGAAAGCAGAAGGATGTTGAGGTTTATCTTTACACATTATGGGTTTTCAAACCCATCAGGATATTGCTGTATATCTCACGATTTTGCTTTCGTTTTGCTGGGTAAGCCCAAGCTTACTATATGCTGCTTTATATGGTAAACCGCATGTATTTTATGCATTTTATTAGTATCTCCAGTGTTACAAAACACATTTCTGAATTCCAGCGGGTCTGTAATGATGCTGTGAGGTAATTCTACACCAATTTGTCTAGTTGGACAGTCTGGAATTCAATTATATACATTTTAGAAGGGGCTTTTCGCAGCCATGTGAAAAACTATGCTTGTTCCCCAAACCGTTTCATTTAGCAATTCTTAAAAGAACCACTTTAAGAACATCGTAATAAGCTAAAGAAATGTTTGTGCAATTTTTGTGCAATAAAGGTTCTTTATGAAACCATCAATTCTAGTAAATAACCTTTGAAATCAAATACCTTCTGATTGTTTCCAGTACTGAATGCCGATGGGAGAAATACTGAAAGATTGTGATGCAAAGTTTTTGAAGTGCACCACAACCCTGTCGTTCACCACTGTTCTGATAGTCGGGCCTTGAATACCTGAAACAGATCATTAAATATTCCATCCATTCTAAACTTCTTAATGTATTTTTCCTAAGAAGCAGAGATTTCTACGTTTATACTGACCAGCCCATGGAGGTTTTGACTTTGGTGTTGTAAAAGTGGAATCAGTGTATTCTATATATACAGCCTTGTTGTATTTCTGAACACCAGATGCAAGTTTCCTGTAAGGAATAATTATGCTGTTAATAGACATATTTAAGTGCAAAGCAACATGATATGAAAAGAAAATGTATTCAACCCTTAAACCATTCACGATAGAGATGTTTAATCATCAGGACATTTTATCACTTGTTCACTAATGAATTATTTGCCGTGAATGGGTGCCGTCAGAATGAGAGTCCAAACTTTTGTGGATTATTGATACTTTGCATTAATTAATACAATTTGGTGATTGGAAGTTAAAAACATTGTGATGGATTCTAACAAACACACAACTTTTCACTTTATTCACATTATTCGATTGACTGTAGATTATCATGATGTATTGATCAGCTGTTTGGACTCTCATTCTGACGGCACCCATTCACTACAGAGGGTCTATTAGTGTGGTAATGCTAAATTTTTGGGTGAACTATTACATTTAAATAATAATACCAGAGAACGGATTTAAATTTTTAGTACCAACAAGGTTGCAAGAAATATGCATATTCAGCAAATGATCTTTAATGGGTGCGAGCTGTTATCACGCTCTGTTCTAAAAACACCAAATCAAAGCATGTTTGTTCTGACCATATATTCACTATCCATGGTCTGTAAATCACTACCATATATATAATAACAGGCAGGTTGATGATCACTAAACAAATCATACAGACTATGAATGACATTGCCCGCATGTAAAGGCAGAATTTGCTCACATTTGTTATGCTCTGTTTAGCAACTTTGAAGCATAATTGAAATTTGGACAGCCTTCAAAGCTTTTGCCTTTTGAGTCAACTATAGCCAACTATCAAGAAGATCAAACACTTTCTCAAAGCTGTTACCAACTGATGACATCCAGTTTACTTAACTCTCATTTACTGTTTGAACACAGTGAGTGGCGTATTGAGAACACTGTAGCGAAATTTGGGTAATAAAACACATAAAAGGTGTATAATTATAATTTTTTTTGGTAGCAGTAATTGAAAAGCATGTTTTTCTGTATGCATAATAAAAGTGCTCACCTCTGGTTTGCAGTAGGATCTGTTGTGTCCGTAAACACATATTCCCACTTAGTTTCCACTGCTGCGATGAAGAACTCCAAAGTCTTCGCCAGAACACAGGTAGACTTAAGACACACCGTGAAGGAGAGGAGGAACAGAAAGACCTTCATCACTGAAGCACAAGTCACGCTGACTGAATGATGCTGAGATGCTGTCAGGACATATTTAACTGCACAGGGAGGAGCCAGAAAGAGCTAGACAGAGTGAGTGTTCATGATAACCATGAGTAATGATGAATGAGTCGTAGAAAGGATGAATAAGAAAGGATATCTGTGAACTCCAAACATCTACAGTATTTTTAGTTCTTTTTTTTCCTGAAAAGCAGATATTTTGTGCAATAGTGGTGATGCCTGTTATAATCACTACTAACAGTATTAATCATTTACCCGTATAGTCAGCACTGGAAATAATGTATAATTTAAAGCAGAGGTTTTTCAGATTTTCATGCAGAAACCAGATAAATGGCAAATAAATAAATAACATATGCATTAAATACAATTTTATATATATAATATTTTTTTCAAGGTTTAAACTCACACTTTACAGTGATGGGGTCTTTTTGGCCAAAACAACTCTAACAAAGTTATGGCAAATGCTGTGCTTTTTTAAATTAAACTCCAATAATTGAGGTTTAAGTACGCGGATGCGTCATATCGTAGTGACATCATCATTTTATCTGTGTAGTTCCGGCTAGTTCTTTAAATCAGTCACACGGTGACAAATAGCGCACGAGTGGATTCAACTTAGTATTTGCTTTTACTAGTTTAATGTAACGTTAATCTTTATAAGACGAAGGTTATAAAACACGTCGTGAGCCATAAAAAATATTTATTTATATTGGAATTTTTAAAGTAAGGCATCCGCTTTCAGTTTTCTATGATGTAGTTAATTAGGAAATATGCTTTTCAATGTAAAGAACTTGTCCTATGTCTGCCAAAAAAGAAGACGTGAACATCATCACGCTGCAGGCACTGAATCGCGTTATTATAAGGGAACTGCGTCACCTAGTGGAGATCACGCGCACGCATACACACAGAAATACCATGATACTTTAAATTATTCAGTACCAGTGTGCAAGTATACAGGTATGACCAAAACAGGCAAATCCTTTGGCTATTGGAAACATATCTGCGACAGGTATGCACAGGGTACGTACCAGTTCACTACAGGTAAAAGGCTTGGAAGTAAAGAATGAAAGATTGGTGCCTGTCCCCTGCAAAGCGGGAGTAAGATGGGACTGTTTGCCTGGCACATAGTTGGCACTTGTGGGTTCCATAAGGTTGGTATATGATATAATAAATAAAATGTATAAAAATAAATAATTAAATGTAATATACTATTTTATGGACTATGCCCTATTCTCAGAGTGCATAGTTCTGCAGTATAATTATTTAACATGAATAGTATGACCTTCTGTCTGTATATACATATATATATATATATATATATATATACAGTGGGTAGGGAAAGTATTCAGACCCCCTTAAAATGTTCA
>JAUCNO010000152.1:4585612-4597109 GCA_032353835.1 Enteromius viviparus
ATAATGTTCAGTGCTTTGCTACAATCTGTATTGTTAAAAGCGCTATATAAATAAAAGTGACTTGACTTGACTTAAAAACAACATTATTTATATTCAGAATTATATTAAATTATATTTTAATATTTTTTAACATTCACTTTAAATAATGACTTGATACACTGACGACGCTGAATGAGAACAAAAAATAAACTAAATTGAGCAGGAAACAGTGCTGTGTTCAGCATTACTGCTTTTTAATTTCATTTGTTTTATAAGTGACATCAACTTATTGCTGAAATCAGCTAAATCAATATTGAACTGACTAATGAACTTCACAGAGTTATTGGACTGAACCATATCAACACTGAATCAATTTGAGCTGAACAATGACTCGATCGACTCTACATTTGCTCGTGTCTCGTATTAGATTGCATCATGGCATCATCATTGATCCATTTTCTCTCAGTTGCTTTCCAAATATGATCTTCAGGACTGAATTTTAATGGTTGCTACTTGTATGGACGGAGTATACCATGTGTGTCGGATCAATTTTGTTTTAAATGGCCATGTTCCACAGTTATTTTTGTCTAGTGCAGGGGGGGGGAACCTGCAAGGTTTCCATGTTTCCCCGCGCAAACACACCTGATTCAAATGAACTAGTGACTGTGCAGAACTTCATTGGATGTTGGATGCATTTGATTTGAGTCAGGTGTTGTGAAGCAGGGTTGGATGGAAAACTTAGAGGACCGTGGCCCTCGAGGACCAGGGTTCCCCAACCCAGTGGTTTGACTTAATGGATCTGTTGTTTTTAGCAAGTTGCTTAAGAATCACATTTAATTATAGATACATGGAACTGAATTGTGAAAACGTGAACAGCAAACAGATTTCAGCTGTAGTCAGCACTCTGACTCTAGTGTGGGATCAACAAACTGTGGGTTACATCCGCCCGCATATATGTCCAGTTAGGAATCACTTCTGGAATGTGTAAGCTACATTTATTAAAAAAGGGAGTGCAGTGAACTGGAGTCCCACTGGTGTATGTTGCAGAGGTCTAATCCACAGCATTTTGTAGCATTTCATGTCTTATATAAGCCACTCAAAGGTTAGTGAAGGTTTGTTGATTTGCTCTCATCCTCTCTCTGAACTGAAGCATTAAACAGGCTCCTTTTTCTACATTTTTAAGACTTATATATGTAAATGGCCACCGTTATGACTTGCTAAGCTTTTTGCATGAGAATGAGAAATAATGTTTACAGACTTTGGGCTTCGCGGTTTTATCTGCTCCATCAGCTCTTTTGCAAACCCACATCATTTATTGAAAGATCGATAAAACTAACAGATTAATAACACACTACTGCTGGTACCGGATTAGTCTGAATGATCAGTAGGTCTCTTTTAAATCAGGACTGTATAATTATTAAGTCTGGTTTTATGTAAACTGTTAGTATATTCTCTCTTCTCTTTTTGATTTGTTTAGGAATAATAGCAGTTATGTGCTTTCCAGGCCGTTACCAGCTGTACGCTTACTATTTTACAAAGTCTCTTTTCTTCAGTGTTGTCACATAAAAAGATATAATAAATTATAATAAATAATTCAAATTCACATTAAATGTATGTAGATTACTTATATTAGGCTGCCTATTTTTCTCCTGGGATTCAAACAGAGGCAGTTAAATAGTAAGTATTGTGAGTGTTTTTGTCCTCTTTTATAGTGTGAGCATTTGTTCAGTTTTAGAGCGAGTCACTGACTGCCTCCACTAAAATATGAGCCTGTAATCCAGTGCAGCTCTAAACTCCATTCAAAGCACAATTGACTCTTTTTAATTAAAGCTCGGTCCTTCAGAGGGAGTCAGAGGCCGATGAAGTGGCGTCTTTTCTCAACGCAGCCTTTAAATCTTGCTGTGCAGCTGCACTCAGTCAGCCCCAAGTACAAATGAATCTGGCTGTCTGGCCTTCCCAGCAGAACTCGTTTTAAAGATGAATGCTAATTAACACAGGGAACAGTAGTATTAGACCCTATTTAGCAGAGCATGCTTACTGTTGCCAGCTGACTCAGTGTGTAGTCTATCAAACGGACGAGTTCAGATGTTCACCTCTGACCATGTTTTAACCATTATCTGATGCAGATCAATCTTCAGGCCATTCCCAGAGGAAAATATTACTGCTCTGAGATTGCCTTTTCATTGTTCATGAGACCTGGGTATTTCATCTGCTGAGCTCCAATGGGCTGTGCGCTGATGAACATATAAGAAGACATGACAAATGATTTAAATATTTGCATATTTTTTTCTTTTATGTATAGAACTTTGTATGTATTTATTAATTAATTTATGAATTTATTAACTAAAATGTTGTATTCAGTTATTTAACATTTTATTCATTAATAATAATAATAATAATAATTCATTTTATTCATTCATATTAAAATGTACAGTGACCATGTACTCCCAAATTTTATTGTGTTTTGCTCATTTTGTTGTTTTGCGAGTCGTGACTTGTATTCATTGGGTTTTGGCTTGTTTTTTTTGTTTTTTTTTGTTTTTGTGTGTGTGTGTGTGTGTGTGTGTTGTGCTCATGTTGTGTGATTGTGACTTGTTTCCATTGTGTTTTGCTAATTGTGTTGTGGTTTACTTCCATTGTGTTGTGTTGTGTTTGATAACTCAACTTTTTTTTAAAATTATTTTTATTTTTATTTTTATTTTTAAAGGAACACAACTGTTTGGAAGGAACACACTTTTTAAAGGGCAGGGTAAGAATACCAAAACAAACTAATTGTAGCCAATCAACAGTAAGGGGCGTGTCTATTCGTGATGTGGAGGAGAGAGTGTCCAGCAAACAACCGAGCAGAGCAACAGAAAGATAAAAACAATGGTGGAACAATAAAGCAAGAATTATGACCCGTGTAAATGTCGTATCAGCTTTCCAATGCTCGGACATCGAAATTCTTCTTGATAGGTAAGTTTCTATCTCACACCAGGTGCTGCGATGCAACAGCTAGTCTGCTGCCTTGTTTCTACTTGTTTCTATGATGTTTCTGCTTGTTACCCTTGTGTTGTACTATGGCTTATTTTGTTATGTGGATATTTGGTTGTGCGCTGCTGGGCCAATGCACTATCTACTTCTAATATTTAACCTAATAATCTCAAAAAATTCTATCTTATGGAATTGTGCTTAATGCAAATTAGTAGTGCATTTCTCAAGCAGATTTCCCACCCTTAAACAGCAGCACAGCCCCTGATGCGAGCAGGAAATGCAGGATTAGAATACGGATGACAGTTAGCATTAGCGGCTCCAGCCTCTCCTGTCATTTCAGCAGATCCTGCTTCACTCCTCCATCTGTTGTGCGTCAGCGTCATCTCCGCTTGGGCTGGATTAGGTATGCCTGCACACACCCTGTCAATTAAAATACGATTAGGAATAATAACAAAAGGTGTCGCTGTTTTGACACGAAATGACAAGCAGGTGAAAAACGGGTCGTTTAGGAAAAGCTGACGGATTAACTTTGGCAGCTGGTCTCTCGGTCCTGGGTTTGCATTCACCCTATGGGATAAATCCATATCCATCATTATTCTGTGTTCCAGAGCACTTAAATATTGAACCATCTCTCACTGTGTTCCCTAATGAAAAAACATCACACAAACTGACTTACCAAGAGTAAGGAGCCGTTATGGAAATGTCTAAAGCTGAAATGTGAGTGCATGATTGCTTAAAGTAGCTTTTTCCTCAAAGGCACATTTGTAAGAATTGCTTCCTGCAGCGAAGTTTTGAAAATAGTTTTTTTTATACACAATAGAAGCGCATTGATCATTTGAATTTTGTAAAGGAAATATGAGTTGATTACTTCTATGACGCCATACAGGGCCTTGCTACAGTGTTATGATTGGCATATAGCAAATTATACCTTTTTTGATATTGAGATGGAAAACTTATAGCCATGGGTTTAAAAATTTGTTGCAGGGGTTTGACATCAGCTAGATATGGCTATGAATTTAAATAAAAAAAAATTAAAAAAAAGAATAAAAACAAATAATAAACATAGGCCTATTACTGCCCCGGCTCCAGAATCACATCACTGGGTGCTTCTCAAGTTTAGCTATGGGATAGAGTGCTCTGTTCATAGTCACTAAAAAGGCGTCACTCATTTTATTTCATTGATCAATAATGTTCTCTCTTTCACAACACAAGCTGCATGATGATCCATGCTGAACACAACCTGGGTTAAAAGTGCTTAGCTACATTTTTCAGTGCTCGTTGAAATAGAAATCGATCTCCTGAGCTCTGCAATAAAATGCAATTTTAATACTATTGATTTCATAGACCTGGGACTGGTCTATTAAAAAAAGGTAAAATCTTTTGCACATAAAAAAAGATGAAGATTTTGCGAACCTTAAACTGCAACTTTGAGTCATTCTCACTTGATTAAGTGGAAAACACAAGATTAAGATTAAGTCTTAAGATGCTTATAATACCTAGATCTGGCAACATGGCAGGGGCTATACCAGTTTCTTTAATTTCATTTAATTTCCTTCCTTATAGGAAGATACAGATTAAGTTTTCATAAAGATCCTGTTTTGGTGTAGCGTCAATAAATCCCTGCCAGGCCAGAGCAGGTATTGAGATGGGAACCTGTGAGTTATGTTTCCAGGGGTACTTTTCCAGTTTATTTATTTATTTCCAGTAATAAAAAGTTTGGAGAGTCACCTTTAAGGAAAAAGGACTTGACTTTCACCCATTCGGCTCAAATTGAATCCTAAAGATGTAACTATCAAATATCAACTTATGTCAGCATTTTATAGTATAAGTTTATGAATATTATAGTTTGTTATAAACTAAACTTATTTGATTTGTTTTGCGTTCTTCTATTTTTGTAAACACCGATCAATATCTGTGCTGCTTCTACTATTGCTTTACCAAACCTTTGCAAGCAGAAGAAAATAAAAAGTAAAGATGAGTTGGTTCCTTACATTCTTTAAAATTCAAAAGCCATTTATCAAGTTTGGGCAGCGCTGAAGTGGGAAACAGTTGATAACCAGCATGACAGCGCAGTGAAGACAGGAGGATTAATTGAGGTAAATAGCCAAACAAGCGAAATAATGTTGTCTTCAGTTTTTTCACTACGGCCGCATCCAGAATGTGCCTCTGCAGGTTACCGTTATGATTCTCGGCGATTTATCAGACGATTTGTCATAGAAGAGATATTAACGAAATAAAACCATGCTATATTCACTTTCATGAGATTAAAACTATAACAATAACACCTAGTTTGTTCAATTACCAAATTTCGTTTTAAAGTACTATAATAATTGAAAGATATATATATATATATTTATCATATCTGTGAGTCAGTTCAGTTCTTAAATGATGTAATTGGCTTGGGTATGCATTCTTTTAAATTGAAACTGAATTGAATTTTGCATTGTTTAATTATGGAAATTGGATTAATATTGTTTCTTGATTTATCAAGGCTCTGCATTCTTTTTAATTGGAACTGAGCTGAATTCTAAATGTTCAAGTTATGTTATTGACTTAAAATAATTTTTCCTGATGAATAAATTCTTTCTTGATTCATTTTAAATTGTTGAAATCTTTGCTTCTAGTAGGGTGTGCGGAGGCGGGGCCAGATATATTCAAACCGAGGGCACGCCCATTGAAGCAGTAGCAGGATGAGAGAGGAGACCCCCTGATTTCTGATTTTATTGAAATGAACAAATTGGGTAAATTAGATTAAACCGATGAACCCCAATCCCTGAGTAATTTTCATCATGGCGAGGTTTGTGTTACGGAGCAACGTTACAGCTGGCGTTCGGTTAGACCTTGCGGTCCCACAAGGAAAAAGGTAACAGAGAGTATGGCAGATTTAAAAAGGATCATGTTTCTAAACTACTATAACTAAATTAAAAATCAGCATTCAAGTTTATGATTATAATCTAAATCTAATAATAATTTAAAATTGGAGTCAGATTAAACCGAGGTAAAACGTAAAAGTAAAATTAATAACCAAAATTAGAAAGAAATGCCGGGAAGCGAGACCAGACATCCTGGCCAAAGTAGGCGGGACTTTACGATGGCGCCGATGTGATGTGCTTGCCTTGAACTGTTTTACATTTTATCAAGTTGTGATGATTTGAGAAGGCTAAATTATTTAAACATTGTCTGTGATCAACTCGCTACCGCTGGCCGCATAAAGATAGTGATAAGTGCGTAGCCTACCCTCGAAAGAAATCCTGCAGGCTCCCTGCGCAGTAGTTTTTTGAGGCAAGTTCTTCACATCTCATGCATTTCACGTCGTATGAGTCAACAAGGCATGTGCACACACAAATTCAAGTTTTTTTGTATCCCAAATTAATATCAGAAGAGAACGATAAAATAACGTTATTAACCGGCTAATTGCAATTTCAAATAAACATTTCTGTTCAGAACGATTAAAATTGATTTTGTTTTCGGGTTTTTTTGTTACAGTTAAATGTCATTTGTTTCGTTTTCGTTCCTTGAACTGGTTCAGAGCCCTGGTGCTTACTATATGAAGACGCATTGAAAAATCTTTTCCTTGCAATGCAGGAGGGTATAATCTTCCAAGATAGCACTCTTAACAGACTAGCAGTGTTTAGAGATGAAGATACAGGACTCTTAGTTTGTGAAGGAAGGTTCCAGATCTTTGATGAAGAGCAGTACCTATTCTACCATATAAAACATGGATATCCACTCTTCTACCTGAAGAAGCTCATGAAGTGTATCATGGAGAAATAGCAGGCACTCTCCTATGGATGAGGAATAAAGCTTGGGTAATAAGTTGATGAAAATTAGTGAAAAAATGGTTGAGCACTGTGTGGCATGCAGAGAAACCAGGGCAAGAAAGTGCCAGCAGATCATGAGTGATCTTTCACCAGAGCTAACAACACCAGCAAGACAATTGGAATACACCACAGTGGATTTTTTTGGTCCTTATGAAGTAAAGGATGAGGTGAGGATGAAAGTAAAGCTGAAGGTATAGGGGATTGTCTTCTGTTGTATGGCTTCTAGAGCTATGCACACTGACGAGGCCAGTGACCGGTCAACTGAAAGTTTCCTTCTGGCCTATAAGAGATTCACAGCAGGGCATTCCAGAAAGCTGTGGTCAGACCCTGGGAAAAACTTTGTAGGAGCCAGACATGTTTCTGCTCTACATGTTTCTGGATCAGTTGCAGAGGTCAGAAATGGACAGGTTTCCAAGCTTGGGACAGAATGGAGTTGGAAGATCCATCCAGTAGACTCTCCTCACAGAAACGGACCTGCAGAAGCAGCTGTTCGCACTGTAAAGCAGGCCTTGCATAATCTGGGAGGAGATGGAACCTTTACATTGAGTGAGCTCTAAACATTTCTGTATATGACTGCTAACCTCGACAATGAAAGACCCATAGATGCCAGATTTCAGAGCCAGGAAGTCTGTGTAGAATACATCAGCCTGAATTCTCTTCTGCTTGGACGAGCTGGACCTAAAGGAGATCTGAGTAACTTTGAGTTTGAAGGATATCCTTATAAAAGGCTGAGAGTCATCCAAACTGAAGTAAAACAATTCTGGAGAAAGTGTATTCAATTGGCTGGGCCTAACTTACTTGTAAGGAGTAAGTGGCACTCTGTTGGAGATATTGTCTGGAGAGCTGACCAGAATGCATTCAGGGCCCAATATAGGCTTGCCAGAGTTGCCAGTGTCAACAATGATAAAAGGGGTATCGTAAGAGTTGTAAATGTGAAAACCTACCGCAGTTATCCAGATTAAACTGTGAAGTCTGTCTAAAGAGATGAAGCAAAGAAACAGGCAATCCAAATTCCTGCTTCAATCCTTCATAGAGATGTCAGAAGGTTGATTGTTTTACTCCCTGCAGAAGAAGAAAAGCAGGAATAAAAGTGAAAGGTTATAGATGTGACCTCCTTGGGTTGGTGCACCAGGAGGTCAAGTAGGAGGTGTTGTGTTTAAGAAATTCCTGCAGGGGTCAGTGTAGAGTATGTTTCCAGGGGGGCAGTAATAAATGGTGCACCTCTAAGAGCACTTTGAGGTAAAAAGTTTGGACAGTCTTCATTAAGGAAAAAGGACTTGACTTTCACTCATTCAGCTCAAATTGAATCCTGAAAATGCAACTGGTATGAACATTAATATTTTCATCTGTGTTGATGTCAAACTTATGCTAATGATAAGTTATGTGGATTTTGTTTGATTTGTTAGATTATCTGAACGGATATAAGTTTATCAACAATATAGTTTGTTATAAATGTAACGTATTTGATAAAGATGAGTTGGTTCCTTTTATCAAGTTTCGGCGGAGCTAAAGTGGGAAACTTGACAGTTAGATTCAACAAAGGCATTTTTGCTCCACATTATTTTTCTTCAAGGTTTCAAGGAAATTCAATTTTGCTGTTTCCTGCAGTTCCCTGAATGTGGCTGCAGTATTTTTTTAATGCATAAATTCTTTAGGGAAAATCCTTGATCTTTTTTGTCTTTGGCCCTGACTACAAGTTTCACTACATGTGGAGACAGTTTTTATAGATTATGGGGTCACTGACAGCCTCCCCACCACATATCCATTCATAAACGAAGACCATGAGTCCTGCTGCAGAATGTTTTTACCTTTAGGGGTTTGCAGAAATCCCTAATGCCAAGTATGAACATTAGTAATGCTAATGACGCTCGCTTTAGCACTGCAATGCAGTAAACCCTCTTACCTTCTGCGATTCTTCTTCTGTCAGATCAGGGCTGTGTATGTTCACAAAACAGCATGTACCTTTTTCAAAAGAGACAGTGTCTGAACATTGAGTCAGATATTTTTTACTTAATCAGTTTGTTTAAAAACAGCAGAACGTAGTGATGGGATGCGGTTACCACCAAATGGTTTTCCATAATGTCTGTCAGGATACCAGGTAGTATTTGGGTCAGATGCTGCTTGCTGGGTGGCCAAAAAATCTGAACAAACATGAGAATCCAGAGCGACATGTCAGTCAGCAAGAAGAGCCTGATGGTTCACTGCTAAGAACTGGAGGAATAAGAAGGTTTGGCTTAGGATGAAGTGACTCATTTGGAAGTCAGCTTGGTGGATTAGGCCTCGAGGAACAATCGTATCAGACTCAGCCAGTCCTGTGATAGCTTCGACCATATTTAGAGTTTGAGCAGGACAACATCTGGAGCTCATTTGGTTCTTTTAAAAGTTCACAATAGCTTGTTGTTTGTCTGCTTTGTTTATCTGATTGCTTTAGACTGAAGACAGCTTGGGAACATTAGTACATTGTACATTTTATCCACCTTTGGTCTCATTTGTTGTCATAAATACATAAATAGGCACATTGACATTGCTGAAGGCAGGAATTCTTCTCATCTTGTCTGTAGCAATTTCTCAGGTGATTTTAAAGAACACATTTTATAGGTGTTGATCAATGTTTATTTGTAAGAAAGATCAGAAGGGTTAAATGTGCCCATATGTGCAATCCAGATGTGTCCAGATACTCTATCGTCTGTAGGCTTTTCCATTCTAACCCGAGTTACGCTGTACCAATTGCAGATCATCAGATTATTTGTTAAGAAAAAGTTCTAAGCAAATTTTGATACAGCAGGAGAACGCCACTCTCTTGTGAACAGGCTAAAGCCCTAAAACTGTACGATTTTTGCAAACCTGTAAGATCAATGCATGTCACAATGTGCATCATTTATCTAATAAACGTGGCTATGACATGCAAGCAGACTGTATATGGTGATGACATCTATTGGCTCATACGATAATTTGGTTTCGCCTGTGAATGTTTTTTGACTCCCAGAGCTTTGGAACAGTTGGTTGCCATTGACTTGTGTTATATGACTGACAGCATGCAACGGGTTGAGTTAAAAATCTTTGTTTGTGTTTTACTGAAGAAACAAAGTCCCCTTGGATGCCCTGGGAGTAAGCAGATAAACATCATGTTTCATAACTATTCCTTTAAAACCAGGTGTAAACAGGGCCTGAGAAACTAACTGAAGCTTCCTTTTCAGGAAGGAAATCAAGAAGGATGGAAGATATAATGGTTTCTGTAATTGAACAAGTACAAGTAAATTTGTATTCACTTTCCATTCCTCCAAAAACCCACAGACGGCTGTAGAGCAGGAAGTGAAGGTAAATTCCAGCTGTATGTCTTTTAAACTGTCAGCACCAGGTACCAGAGCAATATATAATTCATATTTCTACCAGGCTTATGGCTTTAATGTATTCTGATTCTGACTGCCTTGGAATCTTCCACACAACCAAAGCGGGGTACATGACATTGGGGCGAACCGTTGTGACAGCGTTGTGCCAGGCTGTTATCGCCAGCAAAGATGGCTGCTTAAATGTTGCATAATTCATGTCCACCGGGTCCAGCGTCGTAATGAATTCTGCCTTTACACATCTCTTCTGTAAAACCCAAGAGTAAAAGTTAATTTTACAACAGCTGCCTGCCTCTCCGAAGGAAATGGCGTCAAGAGATGAATGTGCTGAAGTCTGAAGAGGAATGATTTTTGTTTGAAAGTCAGTGCGGTGGTTTGTGACTTCCCTCAATGATTCTCTACAGCCTTCGGGAAGGTCAGTTAATAGTAAATAAAACTTGTCAGAGTCAATGAGCATCAACTTATTTATTTATGTGTTTTACTTATTTATTTGTTTTTAGAAAAACACATGGTTTTCCAGTAGCTGGATGCTTCTTATCAGGAATACAATTCTCTACAGAATATAGTACATATTTGATTTTTGATTAGTAATTTATTTTGGTTACAATTGCACTTAAACCCCTATGAAATTATATGATATCATGGTAACATTTTTACATTGCTTTAATTCACTATTACTTTAATTTATACAATATTTAGCTCGATTTCTTTTTTTTAAGTCAGTTTAATATAATATAATTTGAAATGACTTGTACAATCAATTTGATTAGACTCACATTAAGTTTCTGCCTTAATAGGTATATAAATGGTATTTCTGTTCAGTTTCTCAGTCAATTTAATATAGCCTAATTATTCATGCATTTCG
Organism: Enteromius viviparus; assembly: GCA_032353835.1. Taxonomy (NCBI): domain Eukaryota; kingdom Metazoa; phylum Chordata; class Actinopteri; order Cypriniformes; family Cyprinidae; genus Enteromius; species Enteromius viviparus. Next base: position 4,596,598 of record JAUCNO010000152.1, read on the forward strand.
TGTCTTTTGGATTAATTAAAGGGTTGGCTCACTCAAAAATAAAGATTAGTCAATGCTTGACTCATCCTCAAAGCATCCCACGTGTGTTAGACTTGAAACAGTTACCTGAAGACTTACGACAGTTAGCAGAAATGAGAAAATAAAAGTGTTTATAATGTTTAAAAAATACGATTTAAAAAAAAAAAAAAAGTTTATTAAACGCATCAGTTCACAGGAGCCTTAATTCACCCTTCGGACTGTGTGAGGAATGTTTTATTATGGATGGGTGTGCTTTATTTGAATACTTTTGGACAATAAAAAAAGAGCAAGGATCATTTAAATATAACTCTTCTGAAAGAAGAAAGTCATACACACCTATGCCATTTAAAACATGGGCTAATTTATATTTGTGGGTGAACTAACCCTATATAGGATGTTTATTTGTTCTGAAATCTAAAAGAGCAGGGGCCTATTTCAGAAAGGAGGTTCAAACAACTCGGAGTTTAAACTTGAACTCTGAGTTGCCCAACTCA
>JAUCNO010000152.1:4604343-4619203 GCA_032353835.1 Enteromius viviparus
CGACTGTGAGATCGGTGGTCGAATCAGGCTCGGCATATCGATGCATCGAATCTTCGACTATTCGGGGACAGCCCTACAAAACATTATAAAAATACTGAGTGACCTGAAATAAATTTAAGTGTAAAAAGATGAAAATAAAGAGAGATTTAAGTGCTAGAGCAGTCTTTGATTACACTGTGTGTGTGTTTCAGTCATGAGCGGGTTCTGGAGTGCATCACTGAGCAGGCTGAAGAGCAGGAGATCGAGAGGTTCCAGCCGCTGCTGTCCGGCATGCATAAAAACTCCATCACGCTCAAAGTAAAACACTCACACAGGACGCTCAGAACACAGGCTGCTGATGTCATGTTGTGTCACTGATGTGTGTGTGTGTGTGTGTGTGTGTGCGCAGGCTGGCTGTATGCAGCTGATCAACGCTCTCATCAGTCGAGTGGAGGAGCTGGACTTCAGGATCCACCTGAGATCAGAGCTCATGAGACTGGGACTCAGAGACCTGCTGAAGGTCCAAACACACAGAACACAGCACATCAGAACTCAGAACTAGTCTAGCTAAAAATTATCTTCATCTTTAGAAAATATCAGAAGGACCCTAAAATAATGTGGTTGAATTAATGTCATTAAAAGTTTTCTTTTTTCATTTTAATTTCTGCTAATGTTTTACTCATTTTGTGTAATTTTATCATTTTTAGTAGAAGATTTATTTTAACTTCTTGTTTATTACATAAATTTAAATTTAAAATGAGAAATGTTTTTGACAGCTAGGTGAAAAAAAGCTTTTATACATACTTTGGTATATATTTTGGTTAATGTTAATTTTATTTGTATAATATTAGTTTTAGTTAATGATAATGATTATTAATGATGATAATCCTGGATCAGACTGTCTCAGCTCTCGTCAGAGATGTTTTAGTTGACTGCAACTAAAATTAAAACCATTAATATAAATAAGAACATGGATGCATACATATCTACAGAATAAAATGCATTTCCAATACAACATTTTTATTTCATTGAACTTGTACTAAAACAACTAAAACTGAAATACAAATATAGAAACTAAAAACTTACAAAAACATGAATAAAACATTAAATAATACTATTAAAAACTATAGTAGTAATCTTATGCACTTGTGCAACATGACCAATAATCATTTAGTTTTAGTTTTTTTTCTCATCTTCCTCTTGAAGTTCATCACAACTGTCTATCTCATCACTAATTTATATAACGACACAATTAATTTTTACTTGTATTCTGTGTAGGAGGTGAGGTCGATCGAGAACGAGGAGCTCAAGGTTCAGTTGCAGGTGTTTGAAGAGCAGGCTGATGAAGACTCTGAAGATCTTCGCTCCCGGTTGGACGACGTCCGTCTTGAGATGGAATATCCTTTACTGCTGACCTCAACCTAAGACACTTTTAAGTTTAGGTTTGAGTTTAGTGCATGGCTTTGTTAATATGTTATTTTTGTTTTAGATTTACAATTGTATTGGATCTGGTTGTAGTTCTGGATCTGGCCAGCAGGCGTCTCAAAAGTGCAGAATTATTATTACAAGCTAAGAGAGAGCAGACTTTCTCAACCCTGGTCCTCGAGCGCCACTGTCCTGCATATTTTAGCTCTAAACCTATAGCTAAAATAGCTAATGAAACTCTTCAGGACTACAGGCAGATGGGTTTGGTTAAGGTTGGAGCAACACTCTGCAGGACAGTGGCCCTCCAGGACCAGGGTTGAGAACCCCTGCTATAGAGGGCCATATCACTAAATACAGGATTTTACCTTACTCTTAATAAAAATATAAAAACCTCTCTTCCCATTTTATAGCAGAGGCCATTTACATTTAGAAGGCGCAGTAGTGCAAATAAAAATAAATGAAACAATCTTGTTTTATTGTCAGTGATGCACAAAACCAGTCATAAATTAGATTTTCATTTCAAGAAGCATTAATTAACATTGCAAGTGGGTTATTAAAAAAATAAAACACAGCTCTGGGGAAAAAAGAGACCACTGTAATTTAAATCGGTATCTATCTGAGTATGACAGGCATTTAATGTCAGTTTTTGTTCAATTTCTATACAAACATACTTATTAGAGGTATTTATTTGGTGAGTATTTAACGGGAAAAGTCTCAAAAGCACTGCTGTAATCAATACTGTCCTCCTGCAGTGTGACCAGATGGATGGTAAAAAATGATAGAAGTCTTATAAGGTAATTAGAAATTATAAATGCTAAACATGCCAAAAACAATGAATAGAAAGGTTTTAAATGATAAAAAAGACCTCAATCCTAGCTTTGCTGGCAGAAGGATTCAGTGAGCATCAAGTTGCTTCTATCCTTAATATTTCACAGACAGCAGTTCACAAAAAATGAAACTAACATGGATTGATTTGTATCGGTGAGAATAACAGGTTTAAGAATAAAACCAGAGATCTCTTATGTTTTTCCAGAGCTGTATATAGATATGTTTTTTATGTTTTGTCCACCAGGTGGCATCAGAAAGTCTAAGCTGGGTCTTGTGTGTCTTTGTCATTCCCAAAAGATGAACAGCAAGAGAAAAAAGTACTGTGTAATCGAAAAGTTGCATCATTTTCTAGTCTTAGAAATGATCACAGCGGAGCGGAATGAAATATTCATGTAATGTTCACTCCAGGTGTTATTTTAGAGATTTTTCCTTTTTCTTTATACTTCATTTTCAGGTTTTAATTCCATTTGTACTAGTTTTAAGTTCTCTTGCCATTTTGTAATAACTTGTTTTTATTTATTTTGAGTTGAACTTTGAATTGCCAAATAATTTTCTACTGAGACTAAAATAAATACCCCAGGGAACACTTCTAATTAAGATTTCTATATTTGTTTGATGAAATATTTAATTTTAGCATTGATTTATTAACTGGATTAGTTTTAGTTAGCAGTAATAAGAACACTGTATTGTCCGTTATGGAAAGTAAACCACATCAGATGTTGTTCTTTAACTTTGCTGTCACTGATGTGACTGAAGTCTTCCAGATCTTGATGAACACGGTCAAGGACTCTAAAGCTGAATCTCTCTTCCTGTCTCTGATGCAGCACCTGCTGCTGGTGAGAAATGACTACATGGCCAGGTACGAGCTCTCCTTCACCCTGCAGTGACCTTTCATTCTTTTCGGAACACTTTACAAGTCACAACTGGATTTTGAGCCAGCTGATGCGTGCTATATTGATGAAACTGTGGCTGACAACTTGACATGCATGTAGAAGCGTGAGCTTGAGAGGTTATTTGACTGTCAATCACTGATGTTACAGCTGTCAGCTGCTCTCAGTCTATGAGAAATGGCAGAAAGTGATGTTATTGTGTGTTTGCAGAGCAAGAAAAACACCTGTCAAAACTCTGGACGGGTGAAGCAAGGGGAAAAAATACCCTAAATTGAAAAAAAAGAAAAACAAAGCACAACCAGACCGAACGCACAGGGGTCAGACGCAATACGAAAGTCCAGAGCGCTCCGTATTAGTCTGCTGACTACACAGGGAACATTGAAATAATATAATGAATGCTTTTGGTTTACTATCTTAGTAATTCATCATGGGTGAATCTAATCAAAGCAAAGTGGCTTGAGGTTGTGTGACTCCAGACGTCTTTAAGACTTGGCTTGCTGTAGGTTTGGACCAGAGCTAATGTGTTTGTCCGGGTTAACTGTCGATGTGGTTATGAGTCTGTATAGACATTATTGGATCTGCTCCCGTGGTGTTTGTGACAATTCAAGACTCACATCTCATTGTAAATACAGTAGATCTCAAACATAGACCAAGAGTTGTTTACAGCCATAGCTCCCTCGGAAATATAGATTCTGTCACGGTATTATTTTTTACAGTAAATATTAGGTAATACTTTAAAATAGAAACACTTATTTACTATTAACTATGATTTTACCTGTAATTCATAATTTGCTGCTTGGTAATAGTAAGGTAAAGGTAGTTTAGATGAGGTATTGGGTAGGGTTAGGGATGTAGATCAAGGCATTAGTATGTGCTCAATTATTACTTGTAAATGGCTAATATTCTGGTAATACGTATGCTAATAAGGGACTACTTAACAGACCCTAAAATAAAGTGATACCAAATTTTAAATATGGATTTAAAAAATAAATGTATTTTTTTTCGTTGTTTTACTAATTTTTATTTAGTTTTACTTTATATTTAGTTAATTTTTTATTTTTTTTTGCAAAAATAATTGCCAATAATTTAGTTCTGGAGAATAACAACAACCTTTGCTCCAAACCTGTATGAGTGACTTCTGTGTAACATAAAAGAAGAAAAAGACTTATTTCTTATGCAATTACAATAAACAGAAAAAGTTAAAGCCTTTTAAAAAAGCATGCAAAAGCCTTCTGAAAATATATTGTGAACCCTGATCCTATATCACAGATCTTCTGAAGTCATGTGATGGCTTTATATGAGGAAGTGGACAACATTAAGCTGTTTATTCAAAGACAGTTTCTGTGCTTTCATAAGTACCTTATGTCCAATATGTTGACACTTCTGCTTTATTTGGTTGTGAATTGATCAACTGGGTTAGTGAAAACCAGATCAGTCCAATCGCATCTCACTGAAGGTACACCTTTTCAGTGATTATAACCTATATTTAGTTCTGTTTCACTGCTTGAATCATATGGACTGCTGTTCTAATGCTTTTACCTCAGTCGCTATTCAGTATAACAGCTTGAAAAAGAGCAACCAGCAGTCTTTTCCATTTTTCCTTTATGTAACACAAAAGATAAAAAAAAGTCTTACAGGTTTGGAACAAAGTGAGGGTTACTAAATAGAGGCAGAATGAGGATTTTTGGCTGAACTGTCCCTTTAAGAGACAAGATTGTAGTTATTCTCATGATTGAGTTTATGGGTAAAGGAGGGATAGAGGAGAGATGGATGCAGTCGAGACGAGGAGACGTTTGATTGATGGGCAACAGGAGGCGGATGCGGTTGCCGACGGCGACCAGCTCTAAATAAGAACCCAGTCACTGTATGACACCCCCGCTTCAATTAACTAGCAGACACACACAAGCATGTACACACACACACACACACACACACACATCATTTAAAGGTTTTCTTGGCAGAGAAATGATTGCAGTGGAGAAAAGACATATTTCTTTCAATTTTGTTTCTCTAACCTAAATGTCTAAAGTCACCCACTCACACACACACCCTTATTCTTTCTTAAAACAGCCTTTCATACACACACACACGCACACAACAGAGAAGAGCTGGTGGGAGTGTGAAAAGACATGGACAGATGGAGAAAGAGTGTGTGTGTGTGTGTGATGGTTTGTAAACGCTTTCAGGATGTCAGACTTGTTGCTTGTTCCCTGTCTGCTCAATGTGATCCGACAGGCAGGAAATTGGAGAGCTTGTTTCTGTCTTGAGCCTGTGTGTGTGTGTGTGTGTGTGTGATGTTTGGAATGGATTACTAGTGTACTTCACGGTGTATACTTTTTATTAAGTATGTGAAATAGTATGCAGTATGAATTTTTTTTACAAATAGCTCTGTAGTGTGTTTTCACTGCACTGCAAGTATAATTCATGAATTAAATAGCTCGCATTTTTAATCTCAGTTGAACTTCATGAGTAACAGTTCAGCTAATAAAGTGCCCTAATTCTGGATTTTTATTCTCTTGCATGCAGTGTAACACAGCTCTAAGTGAATTAAAACTTCATACATGGTGCTTTAATACATTAAAACTTTGCAGGAAGTTATTGTCTCTCAAAAGAGACGATCAGGAATCTCAAGCTGTTTGACTATAGAATAGTTTTGAGTGAGAAATAAACCCAAATGTAAGTTTGAGAACTGATTATCACTGCTTTATGACTTGAAGACATCAAATATAGAGCATGATTCACTCTTAGGCCTTTTTTGTAACATGAGACCTCATGGAGGACATTAAATAATGATGAAACTTAAGCAGAACTAACAGTTTAATTGCAGATTATGAGCAAAGAAGTGAAATACATGTTTGGTAAGGAGCTAAATGAGCGAGAGAGTTTCGAGAAAGGAGCAGAGCAACAGAAGTGCGAGACGGAGCGGTTTGCAGGTCTTTCTCTGCTGCCATCAGCAGAATCGTTTCATGCGAGTTTCTCTTCAGCGATTAATGTGCTGACACACGGCAGAAAGTGACGACGCCTCCATATCATTATCCTCCAAATATAACCGCAGCTCAAATCCCCGAGCGGCCCGTCTGCCCACAAACAAACTCTCATTTCACCACTTTAATCACTGACGAGAGAGAATTAATTAGGATTATTCTGATTTCTCCAAAAGCCTCTGGTTAAATGCAAACGAGCGGCTGTGCTTGCACACGGACACTAGGGGTCTCTCTCGCTCCACCGAAGAAACCGGGAGTTGGATGGAGAGAGAGGGAAGCGAGGGAGAAAAAAGAGGGCAAATAAGGGGAAAAAGAAACAGCTTGGTGGAAAATGAAGAATGTATCGAGTTCGTTTCACACCAGGTCAAGATGGCAGATTTCTCTCAAATGGACTGTCTGGAAAAGCTATCAAATATCAAACCATCACACACAAACACAAAGGTGTCGCCTATTTTCAATCTCTCACACACACTGAAAATGAAAATATTTAGTCCTGAATTGAAGATTTATATATTTGCCTACCCATACTTGTTGGATTAATAAACGTAATGTGCAGCGTAATTGTTACGATCAAATGTTTGTAATAGCACACATAAACTAAATAACCAGGTTTACATATTTATCATCACTAAACTTATCGGATTCAAGCTCATACATTGAACTAATTAAACATTGCTTGTTATTCTAAGTTCAAGCAATCTTTAAGTAGTTTTTGTGTATTTCTATATAGTTTTAATGGTTTTTAGTACATCGTTAAACTGAGAAAAAAATGACATACAAATCTGTTAATATTTGACTTCAAAATAATGTTACCGAAGGTTTCTAATTCTAGTCAACTCTGATAAACCTTTTCAAATTAATAAATGTCATTTTTTTCTTCAAAGATTTATGTTGATTCAAAGCTACTTAAATAAATTTGACGAATCTGTTCATTTAAATAACACCGATAGCTATTAATAAAAATGAGCTCTTATTTATTTATTTTTGATTGCTGAAATCTTATATTTCATACTGAATTACTGCATTGGCATACTTGCATTTGATCTCATTGCACACCCACACACAATCCCATATGGACTATGTTTCCAAACTACTGCCTAGACAGCATTTCTGAGTGTCATAATCCAGTTTTGATGTCTACAGCATCTCATTTTGAAAGGTCACCGGAGGTCATCATGGATGGTTGGTGTGAGCGACCTTGTGCCGAACAGTGTGATGAAAATCTCTTATTTTATTTTATGAACTCATTGCTGCGTATCTCCGAGCTGGAGAATGTCCTTACTGATGCTGGTCAAACACAGATTGACGTCTCTCTCTCTCTCTCTCTCTGCTTGTGTCTCAGGCCTCAGTACTATAAACTCATCGATGAGTGTACAGCTCAGATCGTTCTGCACAGGAACGGCTGTGATCCAGACTTCAAATGCAGGAAGTTTGATATGGACGTGGGCCATCTCATAGGTAAGAGACAAAGAAAAGACACTGCAATGCCTCATTTGGCCACAGGCTGGCAGCGTTCAGAATCACGCAGGAAGCATCAGGTCATCTCAAATCTCATCCAGAATAACCAGCTGGAACATGAGTGCTCACACACAAGCTCTTTAGGATTTAATAAAAATAAGCGAATCATAAGCTCTGCTTAAACTAAACAGTTTTTTCCTTCCATTCCACCTTTTAATATTTAAAACCCTTTTATCTTTTCTTTTGAGCCTCCTTGTGAATAGTTCATACTTGACATGTTTTTTGAAGCTGCCAGCTTCTGTTTTACACGAGAATCTTATGCAGTAAACCGTTATTTGTCTCTTTCTGCAGCTCAGAGCATCTTTTAGAGTTGAAAAAGGTTCAACTTCAAAAAAACAAAAACATAAAACCACCTTATACCAAGCGCCCTTTTGACAGTCGACCAATCACTTCGCTTGATCTGTTGTTTCCATAACAAGAAAAAATGAACTAAATCGTTTTAAGCAGCATGCTAGTCCCCTCTTATAATGTCGCACACCCACAAACGTCGTTGTGAATCAACATTTTCTTCCCTGTTAAGAGCCAACTCTGTACGCTTTATTGACATTTCCGCAGCACACCACACTAGACTACTGTTGTAGCTGTTGCTATAGCAACAAAAAATGCTCCTGGCTGCTTTTTTGTAACAGCGCCAATGTTTTATTTTTCTAAAAAAGCACTCTTGTCAGAAAAGATGCCGAGTGTGAAGACGGCCTAACTTCCATACACCTATTCCTCCTGTCATACTTCCATACCTAGAAACTTTTGAATACATACTTTGTCCTGTACTTCCTTTCAAGCATCCTTCTGTACTTCTATACTTCCTTTCAAACTTTCCTTACCAACCTACTTCCATTATCAGATTTCATTCTATACTTCCATGTTATACTTCCTTCCGTACAAGCTTCTTTACTTCCATTTGCCTTCTAAAATTCCTTCCACCCTACTCCCATATCTCCTTTCCTCTTCCTTTCAATCCCTCTGTCTTTGCTTTCGTAAAAGCAGTCACATGTTTGTTCCTAAAGGGGCCATTTTAAACATACATTGTAGTACTTAAACTGTACATATTTGAAGCTAATAGGTACAAAAGTATACCTTTTTGAAAAGGTACCTCTCCAGTGACAGCTTTGTATCTTTATTTGAGAGTGTACTAACATCCATACTTCCAGCCCACCTGTTGTACTTCTGTTGCACTCTTTCTTCTATACTTCTGACTTCTATTCCTACTCTCTTCTGTACTTCCTTCTTTCCATTCTACTTTAGTATTTCCAGTACTTCTTTTTAACTCCTTCGAAGTAATTTTCATCTTTCCTTTTCAACTCTGTACTTCTAAACATCCTTTCAGATTTCATTCCTTCTAAACTATTTCCACATTCCCCCTCTCCTTCCAAGCTTATCTCCAGACCTTACATTCTTCTACAGGAACTTTCTTTCTTTCTTTTATTTCATCTTTCCTTTATAAATTTCCATGTGAGCTTCCTTTCAAACATCTTTCCATCCTTCCATTCTTTCTGTCTTGCTTACTTCCATACATTTTTATACTTTCCTTTAAATATCGTTAGACTCTTCCATCCTTCCTGCTACACGTCCTTATTTCTTTTTGAACTTCCATACCAAGCTCTATACTTCAGAATGTCCTTTCAAACTTCCTTCTTAACTTCCATATTCTTTGTACTTCCTTCTGAACATCATTCCATACTTCCTGTCTTTCCTCCTTAATTCCAAATCGACCTCCATGCTTTACTCTCTACTGCTACATTCCTTCAAATTCCCTTCCTTGCCCACTTCTTTGTGCATTTCCATTTGTACTTTATATTTAGCTTTTATCCTCTCCACCACCTGTGATCTCACCGGAAACCCCTCCCATTGGCTGCTGACATCAGCGCTGACCCTCTCCCTGACTCCTAAACTAATCTTTGCTCGCTTTCCTGAGACTCTTTTTGGCTTGTAACGCCAACACATGCGAGTGATATTGATCTGGAGTTCAGAGAGACTTTAGGGTTTGAGAACAGACACAGAAGAGTTTTCCAGGAGCTTTAGATGTAGAAATGTATGCTGCCCTTTGTGTGGTGATTTTCAAAGACGCGTTTGGGTTTCTTATTTTAGCGTGAGTTTGAGATGGGACGGAGCGAGCAGCAGATTTTAATTAGATCGTTCAGTAATCAGAGCACGAATCACAGGAGGAAAAGAGACTCGTGCAGTGAAGGGCACTTTATAGACACACACACTCCTCTAAAACATCTATTCAATCGCTGCCTGTCTCTCTTTCTTTCTAGATAACATGGTTGATCAAACCAAAGTGGAAATCAGTGAAGCTAAGGCCACGGAGCTGGAAAAGAAGGTATTGACTCGGACAAACACACGCTTTAGCTTGTAAGAATGACACACAGCTTTAAACTAAATCATTGTCTGCTGAAATACATTGAATGGCCCTCCAATATCGATCAACATCAGCAGATCTACTACGGCACACACACACACACACGTTGCTCCCAGACGCCCCCCGCTGTCTCAGCGTGCCTGTCAGTTGACAGATGTGTAATTTGGGAGGTGAGACGAGCAGAACGGAGATTTCCTGTCTCTTCCTGACATCTTCCCTGTAAACTCACCAAACACGGTCTACAATTACCCTGTGTGTGTGTGTGTGTGTGTGTGTGTGTGTGTGGACGGGTTTATGTGGTTTATGAGGACACCAATTTGTATAATGACATGGGTACGACACAGGTATTACAGTATGTAGGACATTTTCAGTGTCCCCGTAATTCAAAACGCTTAAAAAACACACAGTTTCCTGTAAGGGGTAGGTTTAGGTGTAGGGTAGGTGTAGGGCAATAGCACATACAGTTTGTCCTGTATAAAAACCATTACGCCTATGGAGAGTCCCCCTAAATCACAAAAACCAACATTTGTGTGTGTGTGTCATGCATCATTTATGCCTCTCACTAGTGATTAAAAGTATTAGATTAATCATTATTGTATTACAGTGTTTTGCTACTGAATTTAAAAGCAGATAATTAAGCCATTTATTAAGGTTTTGATTAATTGACAAATTGACCATGGTTTCTTTTTCATGACAAACACATTTAACCTTAAAATTCATCTTTCTTTATTTTAATTTTAATGTTTGCAACTGATCAATGTTATAAAAAGATATACATATGGATAGAAAAATCATTAATTAAATACAATGCAGTAAATCTGCCATTATGTTTAAATATTAATAATGAATGGGTTTTTGTTGTTGTTATAGCAATGAAAATTAATTCATGTTTAATTCAATGTTTTTTATGTTATATACTCATGTTAAATATGTGTATATGAATTTAATGTGCGTGTGCATGTGTACAAATATATTATATAAATGTATACACACACACGAGTATATGATTTGACATCTTTTTTATAAGCTGGAAGGCAGTGCAGCAAGTAAAAATAATAAATACCAATTAAATACATATAAAGCAATGAATCTTTGATAAATAGATATTTTTGTGTAAAATGGGTTGATATGGAGGGTGGGCTGGGTTGGGGGGATTGTAATGTGACCTTGACACATTCTTGACAAGTCACCTGAGATTAATACTTGAATAAGTAAAGTAAACACTGCAATGCTCTCTGCTTTACTTATGCATTTTTGTGTGTGTGTGTGTGTCAGGCGAGTGTTTACTCTTCCCCTCCTTCCCTTTCTAATTCAGAGTAATAGCAGTGTGTCGTCAGAAGAGCGACAGCAAACGACTCTCATTACTAACACATGGAGAAAGCGTGTGTGTGTGTGTGTGCGCGCGCATGTGACCCTTCCATTTCCGCTGCTGTCACGTAATTGCATGTCTGGCTTGCAAACACCCGTCGTCAATGTCACCGGAAATTGTCAACGTCTGTCTGTGTGAGGCAGAAGGACAGTTTTTGTGGAAGTTTGTGAGGTGAATACTAAAATCCACAGAGGCTTCATTTCGGCTCAGATTTGTTCTTGAATCTGTCCTCTGAGTCGCCTGCACTGACAACAACAACAACCCACCTTTTATAGTGATAAACCGAGGGTCACTGTGTAAACACGGGTCACCTGAGACTTTATTGATAACACGATATATCACTTTGGTCAAATGAAGATTCATGCTATTTTTTTCAGTGTATATACTCTGCACAGTTTACTGCTTGAGATTCTGCATGCGATGCGCTTGACCTTCTGGATGACACGTACAGAATTATACATGCAGGGTAATGAGATCCTGTGAAGGGCTGTAGCAGCACATTGCGGTTTGAAATGCTTTTAGCATATTTTTTGTTTTATTTTTAAGTGCCCCATACAGTTTCCACCACTGTTCAAAAAGTTTGGTGTCATTAATATATAAAAAAAACATTAACTGAACTTTATTCTACTTAAATAAACACAAAAATCAATGTTCAGTGCATTGATAATAATAAAATGTTACTTAAGCAGAAAAATCATCATATTAAAATGAATTGTGAAGGATCATGTGACATTGTAGTGATGTAGAAAATTCAGCTTTGAATCATAGGAATTAATCACATATTAACGATGCATTTGCACTGAATACTGTTATTTTTAATCATAATAATATTGCACAGTATTACAGTTTTACTGTAATTTAAATAAATCCTGCAAAGTTTTAAATCTGAGAGTTGTTATTGTTTCTCAAAAAAAAAAAAAAAAAGTCACACCGTCTGCAACAACCTCTCTAATAATGCGAGCATTTTAATCAGATGTAATCTTGGTGAGAAGACACTAAAAATGTAAAGATCTCTAACGTAAATGTGTTTTGTGACCTTTCATGCACATGTTGTGATGATGACGGATGCTGTGTTCTTTGCAGCTGGATGCAGAGTTGACGGCCCGTCACGAGCTGCAGGTGGAGCTGAAGAAGTTGGAGGCCGATTATGAGCTGAAGGTTCTGGATCTGAGCAAGGAGAAAGAGAAGCTGGGGCAAGAGAAGACTGATCAGGAGAAAGAGAACCAGGGCTTGCAGTCAGAAATCGGCCAACTCAAAGACAAGGTACGAGACTGGAAACCATGTCATATTGAGGAGAAATGTGCCTTTTCTGTATCACCAGCTTTGGTTGAAAGGCAGAAATTTGGGGCTCAGCCAGTGGTGTGAATTTAGGGACTTTTTTCGTGTTTTTAAATCTTTTCACATTTCTGGGTTTTCCAAAAGCAGAAGTGGAAGTTACAATAAATGCATTTTGCAAATACTTTACAAACATTTTAAATATACAGTAATATTTTTTGTTTTCCCAGTTTCTTCAAAAGCAAAAGAAAAAAAACAGCTTTAACCATTTTTCTGTAAGGGATTAATACATGCTTGTATTTATTTTATTTTACAACTATTTATAACGTTTTTATATTGATATTTATTTTTTATTTTTTTTTACAAGGAATTTTGATTTTATAATTAGTACTCCACATTTACACAGTGTATATAAGATTTTAGATGTACAATAATTATTATTATAGATCATGGGGGAGATTTTTATATTATTTTAGAGAACAATTCTTACATTTAAAAAATTAAGGTAGCAAAAAAATATTATTTATGTTCATCCAATAAAAATGCAGAAAATAACATGACTTTAACAGATTTCACAGATTTTAAATATTATTAATCTAGATTTTATTATTATTATTATTATTTATTTATTTTTTTTTCAATCAATAGTTGTCAGTTTATTAAAAAATGTGTAAACATCTTTTTTTTCTTTGCACTCTAATAACGCCGAGTGGAAGTTGTTACTGCTCAGAAGGTTGGATTAAACCAGCAACCCAAACACTGGGTTTGTCCATATTTTACTCAGCACTGGGTTGTATTTATCCCAGATGTTTTTTTAAAGAGTAATGTGTCTGAAATCTTATATTAAAGGGTTATTTCACCCTGAAATGAAAATTCTGTCATTAATTACTCACCCTCATGTCGTTCCAAACCCATAAGACCTTTATTCATCTTCTGAACACAAATTAAGATATTTTTGATGAAATCAGAGAGTCATCTGACCCTCCACAGACAGATCCCAGATCCAGCAACATAGTAAAACCATTGGTAAAACAATCCACGTAACATCAGTAGATCAACTTCAGTTGCACTGATGTCACATGGATAGTTTTAATGATGTTTATTCACTACGTTTCTGGACCTGGAATCAAAAATATCTTGATTTGTATTCTGAAGATGAATGAAGGTGTTATTGGTTTGGAATAAGACGTAATTAATGACAGAATTTTCATTTTGGGGTAAACTAACATTTACATTTATTCATTTAGCGGACGCTTTTATCCAAAGCGACGTACATGTGGGGAAACAGCAAGCAATTAGTCCTAAAGAGGCAAAAGTGCTCATAATACTGTAAATTTCAAATAAATATATAAATATTGTAATTTCAATAAATATATAAATACATATACAGTATATGAATATGTAATTTTAGGTTTTTTTCTATTTGCATTCTACAATCAGAAAAGCAGGTTACCAATTTTATTATATATATATATATATATATATATATATATACATAGCTCTGGAAAGAATAGGAGACCACTGCAGAAAAATCAGTTTCTTTTGGGTATTCTCACCAATACAAAACAATGCATGTTTGTTTTATTTTTTGTGAATTGCCATCTTTGAAATATTAAGGATAGAAGCAATTTGATGCTCACTGAATCCTTGTACCAGTAAAGCTAGGATTGAGCCCTTTTTTCTTGACTCAAAATCTTTCTTTTCACTGTTTTTGCATGTTTAGTGTTTTTTTTAAATTCCTTATTACTTTTGAAAGACTTTTAGCATTTTTTACTATCCAACTGATATACTCGTCACACTGCAAGAGTATAGTGTTGATTACAGCAGTGCTTTTTATACTTTTCCTGTTTAATACAATTGGATTCAGGTGCTCACCAAATAAGTATCTCAATAAACAGAATGAAGTATGTTTGTGTAGAAATTTAACAAAGACTGGCATTAAATACTTAATGTCATACTCAAGAGATATACTGATTTAGGAGTAAATTGCAGTGGTCTCTTATTTTTTTCCAGAGCTATATATATATATATATATACATACATATACATATACAGTGAGGTCAATAAGTATTTGATCACCCTATGGGGTCTAATGCGGTCTACCATTTTCAGCATAGGTGCGTTTCCGCTGTGAGAGACAGAATTTAAAAAGAAAAATCTAGAAATTACAATGAATGATTTTTTTTAACAATTTATTTGGGAAATACTTATTGACCTCACTGTATATATATAT
>JAUCNO010000152.1:4631337-4645058 GCA_032353835.1 Enteromius viviparus
TCATGGATGGGGTTTTGGTTCCTTGCCGCTGTCTCCTCTGGCTTGCTTAGTTGGGGACACCTGATTTCCAGTGATTTTCATCGTCTTGACTCCAGAGACCGTCTCTGCATTTGATAAATAAAGTTTATTTCTCGTTATTATACATTACCATTACTCTGTTGTTCTGTTTGATAATGTTCAGTGCTTTGCTACACTCTATATGTATTGTTAAAAGCGCTATATAAATAAAAGTGATTTGACTTGCATGCGGATGGCCCGTGTACAACAGCACAGAAGTAAGCTGAATGTTGACACCAAGCAAGTTCACTAGGTGTTATTATGCATGTGTCGAATCCATCCATCCGTGGTTGAGGATACTTTGAAAGCTGTGTGGACAAAGTATCGACCAATATGTTTTTTTAGGGCCGATAAAGATTATTACACATCACACAGACCAATAGCATGGGCTCTAAATAAAGTTTTTTTTATGGGCAAATTGTATTGTAAATGATGATACAGATATTCATAAATATCGACGCCGATAATCAGTCAACTACTAATACGCGCAAACAAAACTAAATAGAACTTAGCAACGGAATAGAAACTCCCTGGCATTGTTCTAGTAAATTCCACTTAAGCAAACATCCTAGCCACCAGAATCTTGGCAAATGCGTAGCAACACATTAGCCACTGCTCACGACACTCTAATAACCACAAAGATTCCCTCACACCTGCATAGAAAAAACCCTAGCAACCATATATAACGAAATTGAATAGTGCTATTTATTTTTTCAGTGACAAACATCTTAGCAACCGCATAGCAACTCCCTGGCAACCACACACAAGACCCTAGCGTTGTTCTAATAAATGTAACACTTAAGCCACCATTTAGAGTTTGTTAGCCACAATGCCTGTGATTTGTAGTATATACTGTATATCAAACCTTATTGATTGGAAAAAAGTTGAAGATGTCCTCCCGCGTCACAGGAGCTCTGTGTGAGGTGCTTCTGTCTCTTTCATTAGCTGTGCGTGTTAATATTTCAGGCAGGTGTGTGAGGTTGTAGGGTGTGAACTCAGAGTGAATATTTCAAGTGTGTGTGTGTATCAGAGAGTCTCATTATATCAAACCCTCGGGCCTCAAACCTGCAAATTTGCTGTGGAACTACACACACACACACACACACACACTCTGTCTGTCTGTCTCTCCTGTCCCTTTGAGAGCATCGGTCTCGCTCTCTGCTTCATTATCTGCTTCTCCCTGCATTCTGACCATCACTCACTCCAATCTAACACCCCCTGAGAGAGAGTGTGTGTGGTAGTTTTGACTAGCTGTGTGTGTGTGTGTGTGTGTGTCATGAACCTGTTTGTAGTCGGTGTTTGTGTGACAGGTGCGGTTCGACTTGATGGTTTTGACAGGCTGTTGCGATGTCTTTAGTAATGTGAAATCTCTAGAGTAAAAGCGTCTTTCTGCCACTTGATGTGTGTTTCTTAAACTCTCTTCTCTTAACATCTTATTCGTTTTATTGGTTGTTAATTCATGTTATTCCACTGTGTTTTGTAATGCTTTTTTCAAAGGATGCCCTTGACTAAATTTTTTCCGGTAGTAGTAGTTTATGTTAAGCATTAGTCGACTAATCGCACATTTATTAATAATCCATTGAAATATTTTGTATAAACCTTTAATTTCATTTAATAAGCGTTCAAGCGCACATAAAGTTTGCCACAGCACGTCGACAGAAGTAATTATCATGAATTTGTCAGGGAAAAACAGCAAAGAGGTTGCATACATTTTTTTTAGCAATTTATGGAAGACATAATCTGTGATTTATTTGTGTTCCATTTGAAATGGTCCAACTGAAAGAGATTTTGCTCTCTATATACATATGTTTTTCATATCTGGAAGGCAGTGATGCAATCAGACACCTTTGCAACCTCACCCTAATAACCACCCAGAACATGTTAGCAACTAGCTCATTACCTTAGTAACCGCACACAACACCCTAGCAATCACCCTAAAATGGTGCTAGTGGGTTTAACCAGAGCCGTTGAGTTGCAACACTCCCATAGGCTTCCATAGGAACTCAGGAATGCAGAAGAAAAGCGTGTCATGGAGCGGCCAATAGTTTCAAACAACTAGGGGTGGGCCATATGGCGATATATATGGCCTAAAGGGAAGGTAAACAATCAAGAGAAAAGAGTCAGTATATTAGATGCACGCAGCTCTTAAAGGGACAGAATTAAACATGCCACCATTTGTTATTAAAGGGATAGTTCACTCAAAAATTATAATTGTTTCATTATTTACTCACTTACTGTACATGTTGTCCCAAACCTGTAAATAAGTTCTTTCTTGTGCTAAACACAAGATATTTTGAGTAACCAAACAGTAGCTGGTCCTCATTGAACTGAATACAATGTTCAACAGAAAAAAGAAACTCGTTCAGATAAAAATGAGCTGAGAGTGAGTAAATGATGGAAGTAGTGTAGAAGTATATTCATGTTTAATTCAGTACTGCTGAATACACCTACTCTTCCTGAAAAATAAAAGTACTGTTTGTTTTATTCATATTATGTTTATTTGTAATGTGTATCTGTTTGAATAGCAAAGATAAAATGACAAAATGGAAAGGCTTTGATTTTATAAAAAAGGGCAAATTAGTTGGTCTGTACTGCAAATTAGTAAAATCAATGACAAAAAAAATTGTAAAATGACATTTTTGCCATATCACCCACCCCTACCTCTGTAATTTGCAAAATAGTCTTGAAAAAAAACTTGAAAAAGAATCAAGATTAAAATCGTGAATCGTAATTACCCCAGAAAAAATCTATATTTTTTCTATATCGTCCCACCCCTACAAACAACCAATAGTTGTCAGTGCTTCTCAATCACACTCGCCATAAAGTTACATAATTTTGCCATAAATCTGCATAAATTACAGCAGCTTTTGGCATTATACCTCTTGAATATCTGCCCAGTAGTTGTATTTTATGAAACGCATTATAGTTCATGTTTATGTTTTTAGATAATAGGCAGTTATGCTATATTTAGAGTTTGATAGGGTGAGGAACAATACAGTAGCGATCATAACCAGATGCTAGTTATCGTATTTATAGGTTTAGTCTTTCTGCAATCTTTCTCTCTTTGTAGGAAGTTGAATTAGTTTCAGTGGAGACTGCCCATTAAAGCAATATAAAAAAAAAGTTTCCCTGAATTCAGCTGGTGTTTGTTTAAATGTTATTTTAATTCATTTTTGGGTTCAGTTCCATATTTGCAGACCTTTTCACTTATATGTAAATGTCATAAAATAGTACTGGGATGTGAGTATAATTACACTTTTTACATTCAACATTGAAAAAGCCTTTGAGATGGCCAATACATGATATTATCAGGTACGAGACTCTCTGGATTAATCACAAGCTATCTGGTGATTTTTAAACCGCACGTGCTTGAAAAAGAAAGAGAGCACACCTAGAAGCACCAATAACGGAAATACTATACTTTTAAACATATCGAAAAATGTATGTATCATATATTCGGATACAACAGTCATACATTGTTATTATAGGGCCACACGTCCTACAAGTTTGCTGCGCAGAAGTTATCAGTTTAAAAACCAAACAAGGTGAAAATCAAAAGTAGATTTATTTTAAAGACCAACAGTTTAACTCTAAATATTGGACATGATAATAGTATTTTCTGTATTTTTGGAGTAAAGTCCCAGTGCTCCTGACCACGCGTCCCACGACGAGCCCTGTTTTAGAATAACTTATTAACTGCATATTTATTGTATTATTATAATGATGGTGAAGAACAAGCCACAATATTTTTTTAGTTAATGTGATGTAAAAGAAAACGAAATGCTGGAGACGATGCTGTTTCTGTTTGATGTCTAAATGATGCCTCTTTTTATTTGATTCTTTGCACTGGAATATAAAACAAGAAAAATGCATTTAATCCTAAATACCAAGCTAATTGTAATATAAGCCTAAAAAAAATATTAATGCTTTCTCTTTATCACTCCCCAGAATAAAATGCGATTGTAAAACGGAGTTAGCATTAAAAATAGCTGCAAAAATATTAAAACTGGTGTCCATCCTACTTAAATCCATTTAAACATATTAACAGCGCGGAGTTGTTTGGAACTATTGAGAGCTCCGTGAACCATACGATGGCGAGATCAAAGTGTGTCGCAACTCTGATTCTCAATGGCTATGGGTTTAACATCGGGGAATTGCCTAGAAATCAAATAGAGCATACTAACTGCATAGAAGCATCCTATTAACCTCCCAGGTTATTAGAAACCACGTAGCAAAGCCTTGGCAACACCCTAGAATGTTGTTAGTGAATTTTACACGAGTGAAAAACCAAATAACCACACAGAACACCGTAATAAATGCACAGCAACTACCTAGATCATCTTAGCAAACAACCACACATAACACCCTAAAATGATGCTAGACAGTTTTACACAAGTGAAGTAACCCAACTACCCAGAACACTTTAATAAATAGTAGAGCACTGATGCAGTTGCTATGCAACCACACACAACACCCTAAAATGGTACTGGTAAGCTTTACACAGAAGAATAACCCAGAAACCACCCAGAACCCCTTAATAAATGCATAGCAACTGCATCAGTGCAAAATCAGATGACTGTTGAGAACTAGAGGTCTAATTAGCACACAGACATATTTGATTCCATTGTTGTGCTTCTTCACTAAAGTCTGTTGCAAAAAATGTTGATAAAGAGCTTAAAGTGCATTTTCGGTGTTTTCTGCTGACTTCAGTGCTACAGTATATCATAATAAGTGTTTTGTGTGTGTGGCTTTGACTTGCATTATCAAGCCAGAACTGCCTTCACAGAGTTGCATTATTTTGCCAACTTTCCTTATAATGCAATAAACTAAATGAATATACTAAACAGTGGTATTAAAATGCAAGAAGTTATTTCTGAGCCTTAGTTTATTTAGAGTTAGGGAATAGAAACTGTCTCTGAATAAACCCTTTTTGCTTATGTGTGTGCGCTTGTGTGTGTTAGTGTATTGAGGGCAGCTTTTGCCTGCAGTTATTTTGCCTCAGAATCAGCCTGTTGGTGCTGAAACAGACACTACACCGCACACGCACACACTGTATCACAACTTCTTTCCATCTCTTTGTATCTGCACTGGCCAAAAGCAAAAAGTCTGCATGAAAATGAGGTTCTCTTTAACGTTTACTGCTGTTTCAATCACAATTATGGATTCAAGTTTATCATCAAAATGTCTGTTTCTGGCTTTTTTTTTTTTGAAGACCTGGAGACTTTTTTTTTTTCAGTCTGGGATGGAGTGACTGATGTCTGTCGTTAGTGCTGGATGATCTTAATGAGCTTTTAATGGATCAGATTCACTCATCTTTCTAACTGAATTCAGTTAGAAAACTCTCTCTCTCTCTCTCTCTCTCTCTCTCTTCATAAACGTGTGTAAATGCACAAGCTCCATTAAAACCATCATCATGCACGATTCAGACCAGAAAGAAAAAGAGAGGCAGACTATGAATAATACAGGCTGGTTTGAGTAACACATGTTCTCTGGCCGTGTGCAAATGTAAAAGTGCTTTAGAGACAACAGCTGTCACCAAACATCTCTCTCTCTCTCAACAATCTGTCTCCTCTGCATCACCCTATAATGCCATTTTTTAGAGAGCATCACAGATGTAAACAATATGTGCAACGTACTGTCTGTGTGTGGATATATTGTTTGCGTAAATAATGTAAACATGGCATTCGCGTACATGCTTTGTGAAATTACAGCTGAGCCTCTGATGTCACGTGGATTATTTGAATGATTTCCTTCTTATTATTGGCAGGATTTTCATTTCTTGAACTATCCCTTTAATTTTTTGGCGCACAAAAAAAGTTTACCGTGGGAACTAGCTAAAATAAAACGAGTAAAACATTTGCATAACTTCTTTTATAACTTAGTCAATGTTTATTTTATTTTTAAGTAACTTTTTAGGGGAGGGGTTGTTTCAGTTAGTTTTAGTAAGTTTCGTTGGTATCTTTTTAAGATGGTGATGCTTAGAATCCACAAGGCAAATTTATTTTCGAAATTCTGAAAAAATTCAATTCTGTCAAGCTGGTGATCTTTCTGAAGGCATAATTATGTTTGATTTAGTTTGAGACTGCACAATGCTATTGATTAACACATCAAATCTTGCAGAAAGTTAGTATCAGAGAGTATGAGAGCGTGAGGACGGCAATGACCCGTGAACATCACCTCTGACTCCCCGCTCCCATCTCTTAGCCATGTGGGTGTTAATTGTAGGGTCCGCTCAGATGGCAGTAATTAGCTGTTGATCAGACCTTTAGTCCTCGAACGACTACAGACTCTCGGCAGGAGGTTGAGTGCGAGTGTGTGATTATTTTTAGCGCTCACACACTCACACACACCTCCAGACATTGTTCCTCTGAGATTCACATCAGTGAAAGGGTGAAATAATAGTTCTGCGAGGAAGAGTTTCACCCACACTACCTTCATCATTCCCGTGTCCACAGATTGCTGGTGGGAGGAGAGCGGAGCTTTCAGATGGAAAGAGAAAGAAAAAGAAAAGAAGAAATTACACTTTTATAGCCGTCTACCACCATCACCACAATTACTGGTAATTCAGAGAGAGAGAGAGAGGGTTGGGTTTTCATGTGTGGACAGTGACTAAAATAAACTCTGGAAATGATTTCTCAAATGAAGATTTCTTCTAAATGCCATGTGATGTGAAAGCACTGCCATCATGTACGACAGTAACAGGTTGTTTGAAGGATGTTGTGAATTGCAGACTGAGCTGCTGTTTGTCCTGGGTCGTGGCTCATGCTTTGTTAGGACAGTCACTGTTGATTATATTAATAGTACTCTCCAGCACTTTAATGTTAATTAATTTTTAGTTTTAATTGAAATACTTACATTTATGTAAAAATTGCAATGTAAAGTGTTTATTTTTATTATTATTTAATAGTAATGTAAAATATAGCAAAAATAAACTAATGGAAATGAATGTACATATTTATATTCAAATACATGGAAATTCACGATTTTTAATAAATAATTCTTAAATATAAAATTGCAACAAATGCGTTTATTCTCAAGTAATTAAAGTATATAAAATTATTTAAGTTCAAGTATTTCAAATATATTATGGTTTTCAATTAAACGAGAGTAGTTTGCGTAATTCCTGATTTTCATAACTAAAATACTTGGATTGAATTAAAATATGAAGTATTTGTTGGATTATTTAAGTAATTAAAGTTAAATTAAAGTACATTTAATTCTATTAATTGTAATGTTTTTTTGTATGATTCATTTATTTATTTTCAGGTAATTAATTTCATGTTTTATTTTTTAATTGAGCATTGTAACAATTACATTTCATCTTTATTTTTTACATTGAAATATACTTTTATTGAACATTTTAATCATTTTCTGTTATTTCCATGTATTTATTTATACCAAGTAATTCAGGTATTACAATTTGAAATATTATTATTTTCCATTGAAAGTCTTGATTTAATTGAAACATACAAAACATAATAATAATAATAATACCGAAAAATTACAATCATATATATATATTTTCAATTGACAACCTGTATTGTAAAATGTTATCAAGCAAAAATGGAGTATCCAAGTTTTATCAAATACTTGCAAACATGAATTATTGATGATTAGTGATGTTTTTGTTGGTGAACCCCTGCTCATCTGAATCTCAGTGTAGCATGAGAAGATGCTCAGTCCATGTCTGATGTGACATGACACATGTTGACATGATTTAACATGCAGAAATACGATTATTATAAGTCTTTCTGTTTGTATATATCCTTAATACTCTTTTATTAATCCAGCTGTGTGTGTGTGTGTTCATAATCCACTTGCGTCTATCAGACAGTCTGTCAGATTTGGTGACCTCCAGTCAGTCTCTCTCTCTCATATCCATTTTTTCATTCGTTCTTCACCTTGTTTCAGTTTCCATAGGCATTTCTCTGACATTAGCGTAACGCCCTCATGAAAACCTCTGGAGTAATTGTAGATTTCATCTACGTGTGTGTGAAGGTCACATGAAGGGCAGTGCATGCTGGGATTGATTGTAATCATCTATATTTTTGTTGCTGCCGTAAACGCTCATCTCCAGTCGTTTGTTCGATGGCTTCTCCTTCACGCTGCGTGTTTGTTTATCCCTCCTTTTTCCTCTCTCTCCCTCCACTTATATTCTATCCGTCTTTCTCTCTTTCTATCTGTTGACATTTCCTGTCAGGCGTATCATTATTGAGTCCCTTCAGATCACTGATTTAACTCCTCGTGTCTGTCTGTCTTTTTTTGTTGCTTGTTTTTGCACAGTTATATTTAAACAGTTATATTTATATTTTTGTGCTTATTTGTTTGTTTGGTCATTTAATGTTACAATTTATTATATTGAATAGGGTTAAAAAAAAGTTATAGTTATCACCTGATTTATTAAAACTATTTTTAACAATTTTTAAAAAAAATTTTATATAATCAGGCAAATTATATATAAACTTATTCCTTTGTAAAAACCTTCAGGATGTAGACCAGAATAAAAACATAAGTGCTGCTAAAGGCTCAGTGTAGGAGAAAAAAACTAAAAAATATAAAAATATGTATTGTAATTGAAGTCTATTGACACAAATAAAGTGCTATAAAAGAAGCACTTCACAGTGTCTCTTGGATGTTTTCTTTCCACTAGTCTGAAAAAACAAGCCAGATGCAGGTGCATGGAAAAAGTGTTTTTGTCTGCAGTCTCTCCCCTTAATTCAATTCAAGCATTTAATAATAATAATAATAATAGTACTTTTTGAATGCTTTTATAGAACAGACTGCCTATAGATAAATCTTGATGGTATTTCTGTAGAAGACTTCATGTTTTGTGTGTTTGTAAAGTGTAGTTTATCTTTCAGTCAGTGTTGTGTTCACTTCATTATTTCTTTCAGTCTCTTTGTTTTCTGTTTGCTTGTTCTTGCTGTGTTCGTGCATTTTTTCTGCTTGTTCATTGTTTTTAGTCATTCATTAGTTCATTCTTTTCCTTATTTTATCATCTCTCCCCCTCTCTTTCTTTCTGTTGTTGTTGTATGTCTTTCTCCGTCTGGTGAATCATCTCAGCTGTGGTTTCGGCTCCCAAGGACATTGAGTGTTTCAGTCTTAATTGTGCACACTGGGCCCACGTCTCTCACTCACACACACACACACACACACACACGGCTGTGTATTCTTCTTCCTGTCTCAGATGCGTCATTGTGATGGTGTCCATATTGATGGTGTTAAAAGGTTCTGTCTTGCTTTATAAAGCCTGTAAAAACACACACACACACACACACACACACAGATACAGT
The DNA here is from genome assembly GCA_032353835.1 of Enteromius viviparus. Lineage (NCBI taxonomy): Eukaryota > Metazoa > Chordata > Actinopteri > Cypriniformes > Cyprinidae > Enteromius > Enteromius viviparus. The sequence continues at coordinate 4,640,688 of JAUCNO010000152.1, forward strand.
TCAGAAGGATAAAATGTGTGTGTGGTCTTTTTTTCCTTCATTTTTCAAGTCAGTCTTGTGTGGCACTGCTGTCAAAAATATAATCAGGGAGACGGAGGTGTTGGTGAGTGGAGGAGAAACTGTAGGAGGTAAAGGGAGAGAGAGATGGAGTGGAGAGGGAGGAAAAGCATTAGAGAGAGAGAGAGAGACAGAAACAGACAAAGAGAGAGACGCTTGTATGTGTTTCCAATTACCAGCCAAAGTCACCTTCTCTTTCTCTCCTGCATGTGTTTGTGTTTTTCATCATGTATTTTTAGTGTACTAGTAAATACATGTGTTGGATTTGTTCAACTGTGTGTGTGTGTGTGTGTGTGTGTGTGTGTGTCCTCTTGAGGAAAGACTGTAGCTCCACCCCCTGCCTGTGACCTCATTAGAGTGACCTCGTTAGAACCACGATATGGAGTGACTCTTAATTAACAGACCAATGCCTCCCCCATACACTCTTACTCAATGTCCTTTTCTTGTCCAGAACTCAGAGAGAGAGAGAGAGAGAGAGAGAGAGAGAGGGTGTTTTGTTCTTGAATAGAGTTGAACTCAAGCTCTATTTTGAGTGAACCATAAATAATAACCAAAAAAAAGTAAAAAGGCTGCACAACAGAATCGTTCACATCCAGACAGCACTTTTAATACCAGTTCATGTTGAGTGGGATTATAGACCAATGAGATTTCTTTGTGGGTGGGGCCTAACGTTTATATATATATATATTTTATTATATATTTTAACTCATTTTGTCCATTTTGGTGTTGAACAATTGCATTTGAATTTATAGTATATTAGTAATTATATATGTTTACATAATATATGTATGCATAGTGTGTATATTTATTTTGTAAAACATGCAACAATATTTGTTATATTACGATATACACTGCTGTTCAGAAACATCTGGTTTGGTGAGATACAGTGAGGTCAATAAGTATTTGATCACCCTGTGATTTTGCAAGTTCTCTTACTTAGAAATCATGCAGGGGTCTACAATTTGTTTTAGCATTGGTGCATTTCCACTGTGAGAGACACAATCTAAGAAGAACAATCAGGAAATCACATTGTATGATTTTTTTAACAATTTGTTTGGGAATTACTGTCAAAAATGTATTTGATCACTTGAGTGAAAATTGTAATATTTGGTACAGCAGCCTTTGTTAACAATTCCAGAGGTCAAACGGTTCTTGTAGTTCTTCACCAGGTTTGCTCACACTGCACACACTCCTCCATACAGATCCTCTCTAGATCTGTCAGGTTTCGGGGCTGTCACTGAGTTTCAGCTCCCTCCAAATATTTTCAATTGGATTTAGGTCTTGGGACTGGCTAGGCCACTCCAGAACCTTGATGTGCTTCTTACGGAGCCACTCCTCTGTATTTCTTGCTTTGTCATGTCAGAAGACCGAGCCACAAACCAACTTTAATGCTCTGACTGAGGGAAGGAGGTTTTTGCCCAATATGTCACAATACATGTCCCCGTTCATCCTGTCCTTAATACAGTGCAGTCGTCCTGTCCCCTGTGCAGAAAAACACCCCCAGAGCTGATGCTTCACTGTAGGGATGGTGTTATTAGGATGATGCTCATCATTCTTCTTCCTCCTGTGAACACGGTGAATGGAGTTAGGACCAAAAAGTTCTAGTTTGGTCTCATCTCATCACCACAGGACTTTCTCCCATAACTCCTCTGGATCATCCAGATGGTCCCTGGCAAACTTCAGATGGTCTGGACATGGACTGACTTAAGCAGGGGATGCGGGATTTTAAACCGTGGCGTCTTAGTGTTTATTACTGATAGTAGCGATGGAAACGATGGTCCCAGCTCTCTTCACAGCAGTGAGCAGCTCGTCTCGTGTAGTTCTGGGCTGATTCTTCACCATTCTTAGCATCACTGATACCCCACGAGGAGAGATCTTCCGTGGGTCCCCAGTCCGAGGGACATTGACAGTCATTACTAGCCTTTTCCATTTTCTGACAATTGCTCCAACAGTTTTTCTTTTTTCACCAAGCTGCTTTTCAATTGCCTCGTAGCCCTTTCCAGCTTTGTGAAGGTCTACAATGTTGTCTCTTGTGTCTTTTGACAGCTCTTTGGTTTTGTCCATGCTGCTACTTAGACTTTGTCTGATTGTGAGGTGCACAGGTGTCTTTATGACAGCTAACGAGCTCAAACAGGTGCTACTCATTTACAATCATGAGTGCTATCTTCAGGGTTCTTTGATGAATAAAAAGCTCAAAAGAGCAGTGTTTATTTGAAATGGAAAACCTTTGTATTGTTTTAAGTGTCTTTGTCGCATTTATTGAGTGTGTGTGTGTGTATATATAGATATAATAGATTAATAGATCTTGTTTTTAATCTAAAACCTTTTGAACAGTAGTGCATGTATTTATAATACTCTTTACTTTCAAATATTTAAAAACAGAATAATTGAATAGCACATTCCTAAAATTTGAAGGTGTCCAAAATAATTTGAAGCGTTCACCCTGAAGTCAAACTCTTGCGAGTGGCTCTCAGACCCCTGAATCAAGTGTGACACACACCAAGTGTGAAAACAAGTGGCACAGAGAGAGAGTCATTACTTTTAGAGCTCTTCACTCAAGTGTGTGTGTGTGTGTGTGTGTGTGTGTGTGTGTGCGTGTGTGATGGTTTCTCTTCGGTTTTATGTGTTTCTGCTTCAACTCTTTCCATCTCGAGCTCTCACGTTTGACTGCTTCCGTGTGTGTGTGTGTGTTTAGAGTGGTTAGCTGCAGGTTTAAAGTTTTATAAAGCTGTCAGTTCTCACTGATTTTCATTTCAGCGGGTGAGTGAAGCTGACAGACGCTCTGAAGTGTGTGTGAGGGAGTTGTGCATCACCCGTGTGTAACGACTCGCAACACACACAGCTCACGGACGGACAATATGAGGTGCACAGCTGTAGTTCACACACACCTTCAGCACCGTATCAGAGTCAGTGTGTGCTCATATCAGGGTCAGATCTCACTCTCAGGAGAAACGGTCTCGTTCGTGTTTGTGGTTATAATAAATCTTTTCTAAAAGGTGGTCTTATCTTTAAGAGCAACTTGAGTTTACATCATATTTTAGTTAAAAGTACAGTCTTCGTTAGAATTCTAATAGAGATCAATGATGTACAATTATAAAAACAGGTTCTATTAGAACTTTATTTGTATTTTTAAATGATATTTTCAGATTTTTCTTCATATATACAGTTTTAGCAACTGTTTTGAATTTTTTGTTGTTGTTTTTGACCGTTAAATGTATATCATTTTTATTAGGTTTTAAGTTTTCTAAATATTTTAAGTTGATGTTTGTTTGTTTTTTGTTTTTGTTTTTTTTGTGGGGGGTTCAGTTTGCGTATTAATTTTTGTTTTAGTTAATAATAATAAACCTGAATAAAATGTAATAATTAAATCATATTTATATTAATATATTTATTTTTATAACATTTGTAAATAATATATATTTGTTTATATATATTTAAATATATATTTAATTATATACTTATAAGTAAATTATATAAATAAACTAATAATCTCTTATTAAACAGCAAATGCTCTTCCAAGTATTTGATAATCACAGAAAAATATATTTGTGACAGGATTCCCATCATTTAGTCATCATTTACGTGGTCAGCCTTCAATTTATTTAAGCAGTGTACCTAGATGTATTTATTTATTTATACTCTTAACTTGTTACTCATTATGAAAATAGCTATGGAAGCTGGCTTGCTATTAAAACCGATTAAACCAGCGTTTCTACTAGTATTATTAAATGGAGGGAAAAGGGTGTAAATACCTTGTTAGTATTTGTTAATATATAGGTTATTGATGCACAAAATTAGAAATGCTTCAGATATTTTAGCAAAATGATATTGTTTTTCAGCATGTTTGTAAGTTCCTAATCCTTGAAAAGAGGATCTCACATTTGATTTTTGTGTGTGTGTGTGTGTGAGAGAGAGAGAGAGAGAGAGCAGCTGCTGTATTTTACTTCAATCATTGATTTCCCTGTAGATCTTAGGAATATAACATCTGTCTCTCTTTTAACCTGAACTATATTGAGCAGATTAACCAGTCCTAAACTAGTTTACACACACACAAGCACGACCCCAGCGAGTGTTTCTGCTGATGTTTAAAATATCTGATTGACAGATGCTCAGATGTGCGGATGTGTGTTTGGTTAAATGTGAATAACATGTTCATGTAATAAATGACTGCATCCTTCTAGTGCTTCTAGAGGTGCGCGTGTGTGTGTGTGTGCGTGTGTGTGCGTGTGTGTGTGTTTGGACAGGTTTTTATATCCCCGTGGGGACCAATTGTCCCCACAAAGATAGGAATACTAGTAAATTTTGACCTCGTGG
>JAUCNO010000152.1:4648935-4663823 GCA_032353835.1 Enteromius viviparus
ACATATATATGTGTGTGTGTGTTTGTGTCGATGTGTAATTGTTTTTTTTAACTATCCTAAGAAACAATTATTCTCTTTACAGTTATTCTGAGTATGAGTATGTGTTGTGTTTCATTTTGTTTTATATATATATATATATATTTAATTATCTTGTTAATTGATTGTTCACTATATATGTCTTATATTCTGGTTATTCCAGTTTTTAAATATTCTTAAAACAAATGATGTTTTCTGTTTTTGTATCTAACTGTACAAGATAAGTGTAGTTAACTGACAAGATTTTGTTTTTGCATTTTTTTGTGTTTTATTGAATATGTTTTACTGAAACATATTTGCATCATATATTTACCAGGGTACATTAAACATTGTAGACTACAAAAAATAACAGTACAAAAATGTAAATGTTTTTATTAGATATTTTAGTAAATGTTGGCACACTTTTTGTCTTTAAATGCTGGTAAGACAATGACAAAGGTCATTTTAATTTAAATGTTTACTTTTATATATACAAAAAAAGAATCTGAATATTGTACAATAGTAAATAGTTCAATATTGTGTATTATACAGTATTCAGAATGTTTTAAACATTCAAGCTCCTGGCTTTTTTTTTTTTTTTTGTTATTTTATGCAATATCTACCAATTTCATTCTATTATTTATTTTTTACCCTGCAGTTGCACTGTTCATGCACCAGGGGAGCGCAAGTGAGCAATCACCAAACCCCGCCCACGGTCCGTCCCCCTCTTTCTGACCCTCCCATTTCCTGTGGGTCCACCCCGCCCCCCTCACACCACACCCTGCCATCTGGCACTGAGTCACCGCTCCCCCTCTTTCTCTCCGCTCTCATTCCTTCCTTTCCACACAAAAACAGGATGAAGGGCCCCTTTCAGCTCGAGGTTACCCTCAGCAACCAGAGCCCTGGAAACTCCACACACACACACACACAATCATGGACATTTAAAGTTTAAAGGGACGGCGTCTCTCATCAGCTGCTGCTGTGTTTTACATTTAAACCCCCGAACAACGACCACCTGCTCTCTTTCTGTCTCTCTCCAGCATCTGCCCCCCTTTCTTCTCATTCTTTCTTTGTGTCAAACTCCCAGCATTCTTGCAGCCAGAGAGTTCGTTGTCTATTAGATTACTGAAGTATGGAGAGTGTGTGTACTTGCTGACAACTACATTCCCTTTCTCTCAAGAGGAACAACATTCTTTCCTTTGACTGAAAATGTGCTTGTGTGAGCTTAGAAATGTGTAATGAAACACTTAGCTATTTCAAATTAGATTCTTGAAATGTTCAAATAGAGCAAAGCTTGCATTTTAAAAGTAACAGATTCTTCACTAGTTGCTGCAAGACACTAAATCCAGCGTTTTTCTTCTTTTCCATCTGAAAAGTTGCAATGAAATGCAAGCATAATTTTTTTTTTACAGATTTCAAAAGCAAACTCTGAGGTAAAGTTTAGTGTTTTGTAATAAGTTGAGTGTAAGTCTGTGCTGCAGTGTGTCCACTAGAGGCGCTGGCGCTCCACCGTAAGCTTCCACAGAACAAAGGAGGCTGTCATCAATACACTTTAAACTATAAATACTTTGTAATGAAAGAGAGGCAGATGAAAGAACAAAGTTTCTCTGTGTGAGTGGATTGCATTGAGTTGTGTGTGGTTTGCTGATGAGCTTGAGTTCACTTTAACATGCCGGACATGTCTCTCTCGCTGTGACCTTCCACTCGCATAAACTCTTGCCTTGTATGGGAAAAGAAGAGCGCCTGTGTGTGTGTGTGTGTGTGTGTGTGTGTGTGTGTGTTTAAAGTGAGATCAGGAGTTCCAGAAACACCAGACATGATGTCTGTGCTTCACGCTAAACTAATATATGCAGAAACACAATGATTTTCATTTAAGACAGACGAAGAGACAGGACACAGAAGTGGAAAAACAGCTGGACACTTACAGAAATAAACACAACTCTGTGTGTGTGTGTGTGTGTGTGTGTGTGTGTGTGTGTGTGTGTGTGTGTGTGTAAATGGTTTGAAGTATTTATAGTTTGTCCCAAAAAGGGGGTGAATGTAACTAATCCTTCCTTTTAAAAAACATTTGAGTTATTCTGTTATTCGGTGTGTATACACACATGTATAATATACAGTATAATACAGTAGATATGTTACCATATATATATAATACTGTATATTTTACTTGTTGCAAGTTTTCTTTTATGTCACAGTTTTGTCTGCAGTCGTATTTGTCTTTATGGAGTAAAAAGCAACAATGCTGAATGATATGTGCTGAATTGAAGGTGTGTTAGAGCTCTTTTGTATGAAGCAGCTGTGTGCTGAGACTAGATTCCAGGAGAGGAAGATGAAAGCCTGAATGGATGAATAGCCCTCAGGCAATACAAAAATACAAAAGACAGCAGGAATTTTACAACACAATCCAGAAACAATAACATTAAAGAGCCTGTGTTTGATAGTTCCTGATTGTGCTCCCTCACACACACACACACACACACACACACACACACTCTCTTTAATGTTATGTTAATGTAACACAGATGTGCTGTGCTTGTGCTGCAGTTCTCATTGTGACCTGCAGAGGCACCATTGGCTCATAAATGAGTTTTGGTATCTCATCTGTGTGTGTGTGTGTGTGTGTGTGTGTGTGTGTGTGTGTGTGTGTGTGTAAGAGAGAGAGAAAGACCAGGAGCCATTTTGAAAGCAGATCCCATTTTATGAATCACAGGCAGTGAGTAGCAGAGGTGTGTGTGTGTGTGTGTGTGTGCTCTCCCTGAGCACAGAATCAATCACACACTGACCCACTGACTGAGATTTCAGGCCATAATGTGTCATAGATTAGTAGAACTATCTCTCTGTCTAGTATTCAATTTCTTTTAATTTTTCCTGAAAACCTAGAGTTTTAAATTCTTAGTTCTTTCTTTTGTTAAGAAGCGGAAGAGAAAGCCAAGTTTATTTCATAATCGTCATGCATAGTTCATTTTCAAAATGCTTATACAATCTGAAAATAACAGTTTTTCTTGAATTATCCATGAGGTATTATAAATCCATTTAAAATGTATAAAGAAATTCTGAAATACTTTGCATTTTTTGCTGTCAATTCTGTGTTCTTAATCATTCTGAGTTTCCAGCTCGAAATTACTAAATTATGTGTCTATGACCTTTGAAAGGTTACTTCATTTATTTCTTCAATTAATTTTAAAATAGAATAGAGAGAAGAAAAATGAATCAAATCAATAAATATTACACGAAAAAACTTAATTTAGAAATGTTACTTGGCAAATAACTAAAAATAGTTTTCAGTACTAAATAATAATAAAATAATAATAACTATAATAGTTTATTAAAGTCAAATGAAACAACCTAATAATAAAAATAAAGAAGTATTTAAGATGTTACATGAATTAAATAGAAGAATAAGAAAATAATGAAAGAATTCCATGCTGTCGGAGAAGATAAAAATCTGCATTTGGTTTATTGAGATGCAACAAAAACACTATATTTAACTTAATTTTTCATTGTTTGTTTGAAGATTTATTAAACTATACTTTCTGATGATTCATAAATCAGGTAAATGTATTCTTTTTAGGCTTTGGGTTTGGGTCAGGTTATTTCAGATTAATATCTGAACAAATGTGTTTATATACACTACCGATCAAAAATTTTAGGTCAGTAAGATATTTAATGGTTTTAAAGATTTTCTTCTGATCATCAAGAATGCCTTTATTAGATTAAAAATCCAGAAAAAAACTGTAATATTGTGAAATATTATTTCCGTTTAAAATAACTGTTTTCTGTGTGAATATATTTTAAAATGTAATTTATTCCTGTGATACAAAGCACCATTACTGCAGTCTTCAGAATCACATGATCCTTTCAGAAATCGTTCTCATATGTGATTTATTACTTGGAACCTGTGATTTTTTTTTTTTTTTTTTTCCTCAGGGTTCTTGAATAAGGGTTCTGATGAATAACAAGTTAAAAACAACATATTTTTTTTACCAAATATAAAACATTTCTAAAATGTAAATCTATGCCGTGACTTTTTTGTTCATTTAATAGATCCTTGGTTAATAAAAGTATTCATTTCTTTCAAAGAAGAAGTAAAAATAAACTGATCTCAAACTTTTGAACAGTAGTGTAACAGTAAACTACTGTAACAGCAGTTCTGAACATTATTATCCATTTGAAATAAATGCTTCTCTTTTTAATATTTGAATGAGCAAAGAATCCTAAAAAAAACTATGAAGCAGCTCAACTGTTTCCAGCACTGACAATAAAACATCAGCGTATTAGAATGATTTCTGAAAGACTGGAGTAATGATACTTTTTAGCACAGGAATAAATTACATTTTAAAATATATTCACACAGAAAACACTTATTTTAAATTGAAATAATATTTCACAATAGAATAAACATCTTTAAATACCATTAGATATCTTACTGTTCTAAAACTTTTGTACGGTAGTGTAAATCCTCAGCAGAAGTTTGAGTCACGTGTGTCTTACATCAGTGAACCTGGGCAGCCATTCCTAAGACCTGAAGTGTAAAATTGCGAGTAAAACTGTGTGCGTGCGTGCGTGTGTGTGTGTGTGTGTGCGTGCGTGTGTGTGTGTGTGTGTAATGTAATCCAGAGCTACTCACTCTCTTGAGCGGTTCCATATGCTGCTGTAACTCAATACACTACACACAGATGCCAGACACAAATGTACTGCTCGGAAATGAGGTGCAGAGAAAGAAAAAAATCAGTTTGAAAGAAGCCTGTAAATGGAGGAGAGAAACTATTCAGAGAGACAGAAGAGTGAGAGAAAGAGGATGGAAGAGAATTACAGGCCAGACTGCAGATAGAGATGAGGATGTTTATTTCAGTGATTATCACACACACACACACAAGCTGATGGTGATCTGATGCTGCTTCTCTAGAGGCTTGTCACTAGTGTGAACTTCAGTCTTCACGTTTCATTAAAGCTGTTGGGCGTTTGACTCTCGACCCTGAGTCCTGACCCCTAACCTCTGACCTTCTTCTGCTCCTCACAGTCTGTCTTTAGAACTGAAATCCCAGCAAACCCCTGTGTGTGTGTGTGTGTGTGTGTGTGTGTGTGTACAGAGATCCTTTTCTTTTCTATATTAGATACTTCCTATGCTATTTGAAGTTGCCAAGTCTCTGTTCTTTTGTAGTTTCGAGCCATGAATTAACTTTTGTACAGCTGTCATGTCCAGTACAAATAACTTGTGTATGACCTTTTAAAAAAAATGAACCTAATTTGTAATTTGTGTTACTTTTCTTTGTGGCATTTCACTTAAATAGTCCTTTGATGCAGAGTGGATATGGTTGTTATTAAAAGTTTTTCGTCACAGAAATAGAACTGCAATAAAATATGTATAAGTATAATTAATAACTAAAGTAAGAAATAAAAATAGAAAATAAGAAAAATAAAGTAAAATTATAAATATATTAAAGATAGAAAATAGAAATATATTTTATTATCTAACACTATGAAAATGACTTTTTTTACTTTTAGTGCTTCGTGTAAAACTCAAGCTAAATGGAAATATTAAACAAAAATTTCTAAAAAAAAATAAATAAAAAGGCTAAATTATTAAAACTATATAAAACAGAAAAATTCAAAGGATGAATTTCAAAATCACATAAAATTGTTAAAATAAAATTCCAATTAAAAACAAATATAAATTGTACACACTGCTATGTTATCAAACATGGGTTTTTGACGTGCAAATAATCAATAATTTCAGTACACTGCATGTATGACAATTATGAAACCATTTGAAAATGGTTTTTAAAGTACTTCTAGATCAAATAGAGCAAATAAAATGTCACTATACTTGATATGTCATAGCAACTCATTGAAATACTGTGTGTGAGTGTATATGGCAGAGAGAATCATCATTTTCAGGTCATTTTTATACCTGAGGCTGATATCTCAAATACTCAAGAGTAATCATGCCTCTCTCTATCTTTCTGTGTTTTTCTAGGTAAGAAAGAACAAGAAACATCAGAGGAAAAGAAAAACACTCAGAAGAAGAAGGTGAAGGAGCTGAAGGTGCTCGACTCCAAAACATCCCAGAATCTTTGTGAGTAACAGCTGAGCATGAATCTTCATTCAGATGTGAAATATCTCACTGCTTTAACACCGTAACTCTGTGTGTGTGTGTGTGTTGCAGCTATATTTTTGGGTTCAAACAGAATGCCTTATGAAGAGATGAAGAATGTCATCCTGGAGGTCAACGAGAGCGTTCTCACTGAAAACATGGTGCAGGTATGAGTCATATAGTGGATTTTATTAGTGGAAAGCAGTCCACTTATTATATTTCTTATAATGCATGTTTTATACGTTTCAAAACAACCATATGTTAAATGTAACCAATAATAACCTTGAATAAAAGTTTGTTGTTTTGGTTAAGGCTATATGTTGACGTTTACAGTGCTAAGATCCTTAATCTTGAACATTTTTCTTCAAGTTCAAATGAAAGCAAAAGTCTAAGTATTTAATTTTTTTGGTCTTATTATGACTCTTTATTTCATACTAATCCAAAACATAAAACATAACTTTACTTTTTGAATCAAATACATACAGTATATAGTCACTTTTCATCATCCAGTCAATCCCCAGTTATATAGATCAAGCCCCACCCTAAACACTAGGAAATGTCTCTTATTAAATTCCCAAACTGTATTTATAAAGTTTTGGCGGATAAAAAGAGTGAAATTGGCATCATCTTTGTCTGAGTACATTACCTTGCGCTTTGTGTTTTTCAGAGTTTGCTGAAGCTGCTGCCGGAGCAGGAACAAATGAACACATTATCAGAGATGAAGGACGAGTACGAGGAGCTGGCCGAGTCGGAACAGTTTGGAGTTGTGGTGAGAAAAACACTTCTAAACACTCCTGTAAAAATGTATGTGTGTATAGAATATACACGTATAACTTCAGAAATTCACCCATTAGGAGAAAAAAAAAGTTTTCGTTTACAAAAATTGCATCTGCAAGCTATTGACCAAATACATACACATTTGTTGCATATGGTCCTGAGGCTGACGTTCTACACCACTGCTCAGATACGTGTGTGTATCTCTCTCTCTCTAGATCAGTTCAGTGAAGCGTCTGAAGCCCCGTCTGACCTCAATCCTCTTCAGACTTCAGTTCGAGGAGCAGGTGAATAACGTCAAGCCGGAGGTGGTGGCGGTGACGGCCGCCTGCGAGGAGCTTCGGAAGAGCGAGAGCTTCTCCAAACTGCTGGAGATGACGCTGCTGCTGGGAAACTTCATGAACGCAGGATCACGCAACGCCAAAGCTTTCGGCTTCAGCATCAGTTACCTGTGCAAGGTGATTTCCAGGATCTGCATTGAGTTTGACGAGTCAACTTTGTGTGCATCTGATGCATTTCTTCTTTCTACTTCATTTTGTGTGAATTAATAGCTTGTCTAACGTATCTTATAGTTTTGTTTTTGAAGAACATGTGATGTGTGCATCTTATCTAGCGTTTATAATGCAGTGAGACATACCCTGTTTCCTGTGGAAACCACAAAGTTAGCAGTAAACAAATGTGTGTGTGTTTAGTTGAGAGACACTAAATCAGCCGATCAGAAACAGACTCTGCTGCACTTCCTGGCGGAAATATGTCAGGAGAAATATCCAGAGGTCATGACCTTTCCAGAGGAGCTCATCCACGTGGAGAAAGCCAGCAGAGGTCTGTCTCAATAAGCTTGTTTGCACGGTGTGTTACTAATCTTATTTCATTGTTATTTATATTCATATTTTTTTCTCTCTCTCAGTGTCGGCAGAGACGCTTCAGAAAAATCTCGATCAGATGGGGAAGCAGATTAAAAACCTGGAGAAAGACATTGAGACGTTCCCTCCTCCGCAGAGTGACAGAGACAAATTTGTAGAAAAAATGACCATATCCTTTACTTCCTCTCGGGCCTGTTGCATGACAGGAAGTGTCACTTTGGTTTCCACAATCATTTCCTCCAGCAATAAGGCTAACGAATTACGATGTCAGTGATCCATTGTGACATCACATCCTGTTTGGATTCCAGAACAAACATGAATTCATTGAGGATGTTTGTCCTAGTGCTTTCTCTCTGTGATTTAGTCCTACACGAGTGAGTTACAGTAAAAATAATAGCGTGTGATTTTCCTTGACAAAGTTGTGTACAGTTTTGTGGCGACGGCTGGGGAGCAGTTTGAGAAGCTCAAGCTGATGCATCAGAACATGGAGATGCAGTACGAGGATTTGGGCAAGTACTTTGTGTTCGACCCCAAGAAAATGAGTCCAGAGGAGTTCTTCGGTGACCTCAACAACTTCAGGAACATGTTCCAGGTCAGCACACAACCTGAGGTCGACTGAAAATATGACCGATATTTCATTGTTTACTTTATATCACTCTGGACTACCACAATGAATATCATAACCGGTCAATATTTCGAAAACATCTGAATCCTATACAAGTATGACTGTGCAATTTGAAAATCTGCAATCTCAGGATGAAGTTTTTAGCACATTAATAATCAAACCGTTTTTTATATATATTTACTGTAGGATATTTACTAAACATCTTGGTGGGGCATGATCTTTAGTTAATATCCTAGCGATTTTGGCCATTAAATAATTCATTTCGACCCATAAAATGTATTTTTGGCTATTGCTACAAATATACCCATGCTAATTATGACTAGTTTTGGGCTCCTAGATCACATATTGTCTTAATTTGTATTTTTTTTATTATTTGGTGCATGCTGTATCAGCAGTCCACCTTATTCTTTAAGCAACTTCATTTAGGTACTTTATGTCGTCCAATCAATTCTTCATGAAGTTTAACCATAAAGTGCCAAAATGAAGAGGATCAGTTTCATCAAAGCTATAATTTCCTTAAAATACTATAGAAACTAAACCTTTGGATTTGTGTGTAGAGAAAGTATTTCTGCGCACACACTTGTGCTGCGTGTGTGAGAGTGTGTGTGTGGCAGATGTTTAGTGTATTAAAACAGATTTTTGTGTCAAAACTCTTACACTTATCTGTTCATCACAACCCTTTATAAACTTTATTCTCCTTCAGATGAACAAACACAAGAAGACTTGAAATCTTATTTCTTGTGTGTTGGTTTTACAGCAAGCAGTGAAAGAGAACCAGAAACGAAAAGAAGCAGAGGAGAAGATCCGTCGAGCCAAACTGGCAAAAGAGAAAGCGGAAAAAGAGAAAGAGGAGAAACAGAAGAGAATGAATGCTGGACAGATTCCCAACATCAATGATGGTAAACATTCACAGTGTGTGTGTGTGTGTGTGTGTGCGTGCTAGACATATCCAGGTCACATTTCTCCTCAAAACAACACAGCGTCATTTTCGATTACAATTCTTTTATTCTCTGTTCTTTTCTTGGTTTTGGGTGAAATGTGACACGGACAATGTTTGAGATTCAGACCATTTTGAAAATAAATCTCTCTCTAGCTTTCCTGTGAGCGGCCTTTCTTTTCTGAGAAGTCCTCGATGTGACCACGTTTTTTTTCACGACACACTGATTCACACTCAACATTTAATGTTGGCCACAGTAATATAATTAATAAATAAGCTGTCTCTCTCTGAGTCTGTGTGTGTGTGTGTGTGTGTGTGTGTGTGTGTGTGTATCTCTTTGTCTATCTCTCACTCTCTTTATGTATGAGTGTTTGTGTGTGTGTGTGTGTGTGTGTGTGTGTGTGTGTCTCGTTCTCTCTCTTTCTCTCTCACACTCTCTATGACCTACTTTTCTTGTCTGGCTGTAGTTTGAAACTTTTGGGGCTCCAAATTTCCACTCTCATTATTTCTGCAGACCTTTGCGAGACAGCTTTTAAAGGGAGGATGATAGAAAATAATTAACAATAGTTTCAATAATAGTTTAGTTGCTTTTGCAGCTAACGTATCAGTCACATCAGCATTTACTGCTATACATGCAGCAGTATCTGGACTGAAAACACTTTAAATGTCTGGATGTCATTTATTTAGACAATAAAGCAAGTGTCATTTATTATCTAATCACAGACTGTTTACAGTATGAGTATGAGTGACATTGATCTTTCAGGAGGTATGATTTGCATACAGGTGACAGATTTGAATGTCAGTTGAGTAAAACACATGTGTAACACACACAGAATATTCTTTCCAGAAGATCGTAGAAGTCTGAGTGCACACACCGCACGCACACACACACACACACACACAGGGTCCATTGAAACTCTCAGGGCTAAATATTTGAAATGTTTGTCCTTGACATTCCCACATTCTTAAACACACACACACACACACACACACAGAAAGAGAGACAGACATGATCTCTAGTTTAGCAGACAAACCCTGAGAATAATATATAAAAGTCTTTCCCACATTACATTCTCTCTCACACACACACACACACACACACACACACACACACACACACACACACACACAAACTCCACTGAACCACAGCAGCTAATGTGGATGGTCAGTAGGTGTCAGTGTTGTTTGTTAGATACTCTGCGTGTGTGGTGTGATTGGTCTGTGTCCTGATGATGCTCATGGGGTTGTAATCTTCAGACGAGAGACTGTTGTGTGTGTGGGGGGAATTATGGTGCCTCACTAACAGTCTGAGCTGTGGCCATGATGAAACGCAGTTTCCACCTAAATACTACAGTTAGTTGACAGATGGCACATTTTCAATAGCTTTATTAATAGACCGTGTAATCAGTTATCATTTTTCACCACATTAAAAAATGTAAAGTTACTTTAAATGGCCCTGGAATATAAAATATTTTAAATGTAGAAATATTTTTGTGAACTAAAGAAAGCTACTGTACATACACAGTAATCATGACAAAACAAATTTTTGATGCAAAAACAATTTACAATAAGTTTCGTTTGTTAAAGAAAGGTCAACTACATTGGTTAATATTAACTGAAAATTAAATCCTTCTAAAGCATTTATAAATCCTATTTATTAATTTCAACACAATAATACGTTATAAAAAAAAATCTTAATATTTAATGGACGTGAAATGACAATAAAATAATAGTTTTTATTAACCAAACCTAAAGATTAAAACATATAACAAATGTATTCAAGTCTTATGTAATGGTAGGTAATGAATCAAAAACTAATGAAAATGTATTTTTATAAAAAAAAGTAGTATTAGTATTTTCAGTATTATATTTTCATAAAGCCAAAAAATTATTGAATGCATTTTATTAAAAATAATAAATAATATCATACACTATATAAATCCCCATTATAAATGTAGCAATGTTTATGTATGTGTAAAATGTTTAATTTATGTTAATACAGTTAAGAAGTTTTAACTTAAGGAATGTTGCTTATCATGGCAGCAGCAGTGGAAAAAGATCATTTATAAAATTATTAATGTGTTTATTTTTTTATATTTAATAAGCAGTAATAAAAAAAATTAATGGGTTTTATGGAACTTTTAAATTATAAATCATTTACTATAAATGTTTCATGAAATATGGACTAGTTGCATGTATATTTGTCACTTTAAACCAGTGCAGTTAATGTTACATCTGTAAAACTATAATACATTAATATATCTCTTCAAACAGGGGAATGTAAACATGATATTTTGGTGGATATTGTGAATGAGTGAAATGTCTATTATGTGTTATAAAAGCTTATGTGTCATCTTAATTTGAATATTTTTTCAGGTGAGGTGATATGTAAAATATCATAAGCAGATCTGTGCTGTTCCAGTGCTGCACCTCATGGTGGTGTGTGTGCGCTACAGACAGCTCGAAGTGTGTGTGTGTGTGTGTGAGGGATGAAGGTTGCTGGCTGCAGATTTTGCAGGGATTACAGTGAGCCTGGCTCTGTGTGTCTGTATATGGGGGGAGGTGTGTGCTGGTGTTTGTGTGTGTGTTTACGGGGGAGGGGAAATTAGACCCATAAATCTTTAACCTCATGTTGTTCAGAGAGGACCTGATTGAAACCATCTGCCTACACACACGTGAAAACAACCCCCGGAACACTCTCACATATAAACACACACTTACAAATATATTGTAACTATAACTATTTTGCACAGATAATTTTTTTTTTTAAATGATGTTGTCTTTCCTCTAGTGTGTGTGTGTGTGTGTGTGTGTGTCTGTACAGTATTGCTCTTGGTTCAGTTGTTATGTAGGTTAATGGATCAGTGTGTGACAGATAGAGGGCACCATCCACTTTAACTTGTGTCTCAGAGGATGTTTACATTCCCATGATCCTTTGCACCTCTCTCTAATCTGACCTCAGTGTGGCTGAGACTGTTGCTCTGAGATTCTACATGTGTGTTTCAGAATACTTCATGTGTACTAACAATATTTCAATAATATTTCATTTGTGTTTCAAATAACAATGAGAGTATTGTCTGTGTGTAATGTTCATGATCTGTGTGTGTTTAATGTTGCATTTGTGCGTTTCAGACGATGAGACTGGTATCATGGATGGTTTGTTGGAGGCGCTGCAGTCTGGAGCTGCTTTCAAGAGGAAGAGAGGGCCACGACAAGCAGGTAACACACGGCAGATTAAAGTTGCAGGGATTGCTGGTGTTGAGGGAATACAAAATGCAGAAAATCACTACAATAAACGATACACAAGAAAAGATTGTGCAAGACACACATACACCATTGTTTGGGGATTTGATTTCCAACGAAAGCATGAGAAAATGCATAGTTTAAAAGCATCTACTAATGGATATGTGCAGTGAGGTGTTTATGCCATTTTAAAGTTAAAATTATTAAATGTCAGTAACGATGATTTTATGTCAAATAAATCCTGTTCTTTTCAGTTTTCTGTGCATCATAGAATCCTGAAGAATAAAATGTATCTCAGTTTTGTAAGTTAACGTAATTAAAGCAGCGTAACTGTTTTCAAACATTCATAATCAGAAATTATTCTCCAGCAGCAAATCAGCACATTAGAATAATTTCAGAAGCATCATGTGACACTGAAAACTGGAGTAATGATGCTAAACAATTCAGCTTAGCACCACAGCTATAAATTACATTTTTTACATATTTACATATTAATTCTTTTGTAATGCATGTGTTTTAGCTTTAAATTGCTTAGGAAATGTTACAATTTCAGATTAATACTGTTTTAGTTTATTCTTGATCAAATAGATGCAGCCTTGGTGAGGTTTCTTTAAAAAAAAAAAAAGACTAAAAACTAAAAGAAGTTACCAGCAGCAAAATTTCTTAAAATGCAAGAAAAACCATATTTTACCATATTTCAACAGAGATGCTGTTCAGAACTGCACACAGTGGTAAACCGTGTGTATTTTCTCTCTTTAAACTGTGTTTTAGACTTACAAACAGTGCGGAGAGGTGCTGTGTGTGTGTGTGTGTGTGTGTGTAACTGGATCTGTCGTTGAATGGATCCAGATGTGCTTCTATGTGGCAATAATGACCATTCTCTCTCTCTCTCTCTCTCTCTCTCCCGTCCCTCTCCGCCTCTGCATTCCCGCGCTTTTTATCTTTTGCATTTACTTCCATGACATACTCTCCCTGATTTTGCCCCCTCCATTCCTCTTCGTTTTGTTTTTTTCTTATACTCTTCAGTACCTCTCTTCAGTTTTCACTCTCTTTACACTGCTGCTTCAAACTCTTTTCTTGGAATCGAGTCTAAATCTCAGTATGTGTGTGTAGCATGAATCATCAGTGCTGTGTGTTGTATTTTTAGCCTGCCTTTAGCAGCACACACACACACACACACACACACAAAAGCTCCGTTCCAAAACCTAGTGAGCTCCCTACCTAGACAGCATATTGAGGCATCATTGGTGTATTCTTGTTTGTAAGAAAAGGTGTTACAACCGTTGGAGACTTTCCAAATCAGTTAGGAGGGAGCTGACTATGTAGTCAACACAGACGGAGCTACACATGGCGCCTGTGACTCAAGCCCTCAATATATGCCACAGACACACACACACACACACACACACACACACACACACTCATACATACCAACACACACCCATTCTGACCACTTGTTCATTCTGCATATGGATGCGTTCACCCTCTCTCTCTCACACACACACACAGTTTAGATGCCTTTAGACAGACCACAGGCATGCAGTGTAGAGACAGAAGACGCCCTGGGACCTCTGACCCCTGACCCTCTGCATAATGATTTATCAGCCAATCAGAGCGATAGTGAGCGGCAGATGGCAGCTGCTGCTTTAATCACATGTTCACAAAGACACAAATATGTGTAAGAGTTTCAGAAATATAAATAACTGGGCTAAATTCTGAGCTTCACAAGGGTTACAAATATCAAAATGATGGTCATACAAGTATATGATAATGAAAGTTATTAGACAGTACACCAGTCCCTTATGGATTTAAATTGAACAGCACTGCACATTCCCCTTTGTTTTTTTGGGTTTTTTTTGGTTGGTTTTTGTATCTAGCTAAATTAATTTAAAATGTAAATTCATGTAAAAAATAAATAAAAAATTTACATTAATATTTATAACAATTTATCTACTTCTAAAAACTCCTTCATAGGGCTGCATTAATAATTAACATAAAACCAAAAGCATGATATGGCTTAGTGAGATTTTCAAAGTGCAAATTTAATTAAATGTATGTGAACAAATGAAAACTGCCATAAATATTAATACCGTATTATTTATTTTGGACAATGACATTTATTGTGTGCATTTTTCTAATATTTTTATAATGCCTGCATGTAAATACATCAATAATTAATTTCTGTATTTACATTAAAAATTACACTGTTGACCTATAACCTAGTTAATATAAAGTGAGACCTTTATGTATATGCATATGTATGTGTATATATGTATATATATATATATGTGTGTGTGTGTGTGTGTGTGTGTGTGTGTGTGTGTGTGTGTGTGTGTG
>JAUCNO010000152.1:4663923-4690745 GCA_032353835.1 Enteromius viviparus
CGGTTCTGCAGATCTTTTCTCATATCTGCTTGATATTGAGGACTCAGCTGCAGCAATTTCATGCAGATGTCCAGTATTCCTTTATCATACTGAAAAAGTTAATATATGACTTTATTATTAAGGAGTTAATAAGCTGGTTTTCAGCACTTAGTGGACAGGTCAAACCCCTACCTGATCAAATGACCAGGGTCTGGAGACAACGTTACCAGGGCTGCCTTTAAACACCAGACCGATATCATCCCTGACAAATTCATTCCTCAGATCCTCCGACTGCAGAAACACTGAATCAGCTGCAGAAAAACACAACCGTTTGTTTTATTGGTGATCTTTGTGTAAAGACAATAAATGGAAGCAGAACACGTTAGCGGCATATAAAATGACAGCAAAAGCAATCTATAGTTACACTATTATAATACAATTTTCAAAAGTATAATTTCACTACCTTCATTTTTTTTATTCAGCAAGGATGCATTAAATTGCTGCCTACTTGTTGGTCTATTCATGTTGGTCTGAATAAAAATGCAGATTCATTCATTTTGGAGCATTACAAGCTCACAAACACTGCTTTAAATGAAATCAACCAAGAGTTTGGAAAAATTGATGCTTAAAGGAAGGGTATGTGGAATATGTGCAAAAAAAAAGAGGTGTTTACACTGTTAAAAAGTTGGATTCTCATTCTACTGTAGGCATGAAAAAAATGTTTTCGATTGTTTGTCTTAATGACGTAGTCGAGGATGGAACTCCTTATGGCTTTTTTTCGCAGAGAATCGTAAAGCTGTACCTTTCTATTATAAATATGATAAAACTAAAGACATTTGTCATAAAGATGTGAAGGACTATACTAAAAGGCCACACCTGCCTGTTTTAGGGTTTAAACTACTTGTTTGGGAGTTGTTGAACAAATAAGGTAAAAGTAAAATCATACTATAAGAAAACTAAAGTGTTTTTTGACCTTTTGTTTTTTGTTTGGGACTTCCAAAACCAACTACTATTAAGGTATTCTGTTTTGTCTGGACACACAGACAGCACTCACCTGGGCACCAGGGGTTGCAGAGGAGCGTGAACTGACCGAGCAGATGTGTTCTCGCAGAAACACACGTCTCAACTCTCAGCTGTAGTGTGTAGATGCCGACTGAAGCAGACGCAGGGCTGGACAGTGATACCCATAGAGCACGGGCTCCAGTCGGGTCCGGGGTGCTCCTCTCTAGAACAGCGCTCCATTGAGTCGGAGAGGACGGTCCGAGCTTGGTGACCGGGACCTCCACAGACAGCGGTCCTTAGGTCAGGAGAAATGAGAGGGTATGTTACATTTGCATATAATGCTGTAAAATTATACAAAATAAAAAAACGATGTCAGGTTTAACTTTCCCCATAAAACACACAAGCACACAAACATACCTAGAACAATTCGGAAGATGAGTTTTTCCTTCAGTGGATCGAATGGCCACCCTTCATTGATTAGTAGTACTGTGATGGCCTGTCCTCTCCGCAGAACCAGAGTGCTGGAACTCAGACCGTCTGTGTTGTGCCGGATCTGGTTTTGCTTCTGTTGCAGGTCGATACTTCGAAGTTTGAACTCTGTGTAAAAAATGGTCAAATTATTTTTGAAGCAGCTGTAAATGTTTATATGTAAAAATATGACTTAGTTAAACTGCAAGTACAAATTTGTATTTGTTTTCTAACATATCTTCAAAAAAGTAAAGCAAACAAAAATAGAATTGGATTCCATTGCAAAACAAAAACAAAATCCACATAGCACTCAAAATACAAAGTCAGGGCAACATATTATACACTCCTGCTCTGAAGCACACTGACTCTCGCTTGTGATCACTTGATGCGCCCTTGGTCTAGAATTTTTTTTTGCATTTAAAGTTAATAGCAATTAATTAATCAGAGTAAATGGTAAAATAATTAATTAGAAACAGAAATCCTGAAAAGAAAGCTTACCGTCCATGATGCTGTGTTTGCGGTTTGCTATTTGACTCAAATTCTTCGTTTGTTGTGCTTTTTATATGGAATCCTTCTGCCCCTCCCTATTCAACGCTGCCAGACCGCATTCACGTGAAGAAACTAAATGTTACAGTCAAAAGAACCAACACCTCAAACAATTACGCAATCATACAGTACATACATAAGCACTGTGCAGGTATATACAGTATGTGCAGGCTCAGACATCTGTATTATCTAATGCCTCATTCCTAGTTTGCAGGATATCAGACATCCCGACCTACAAAAACTCATTTCAGGGAGATGAGAAGATTTATTTATTTCTTTTAGTATGCATGTATGTATATTTGCATCAGGGCTGGTTCTAGACATTTGGGGCACCCAGACAAAAATCACACCCCAAAAAACATTTGAAACAAATATGATTTTTTCATTTATACGTTATACATTTATTTTACAATTTTTAATTTTTAACCTGAATAGTACGACTCAAAAAGAAGTTACGGTTAGGGAGGGCCCTCCTCAAAGCCTGAGGCAATCTGGTGCTTATGTGTGTTCATTCATTTATTCAGGAGTTCTTTCTGGTCCTCAAATCTGATTGGATGAGGCACTTCACCAGCGGGTGTCATGACAGATACCCAAACTCACAATAATTTAATAAATAATAGGCCTATAGTAATAAAATAATATCTGGTATCTTATGCCCTCTTATTTTTTTATATAGAAAGCAGCTTAAAAAGGTTCATAAATGCATGTTTTTAAAACACTTTAATGCTTAACCAGAGCTCTGCCCTTTGTACTCTTGTCTGAAATGCTTATTAACTAATGGCTATAGTGGTGTGAGAGTAAAAACTTTGTGTGTGTGTGTGTGTCTCTGTGTGTGTGTGTGTGTGTGTGTGTGTGTGTGTGTGTGTGTGTGTGTGTGTGTGTGTGTGTGTGTGTGTGTGTGTGTATGTATGTATATATATAATTGTTGTTATTATTTTAATTTTTTTTTTAATTTAATTTTTTAATTACTAATAATAGTCATCCCATACTGAGATTATTTAATTACTTTTTTTTTTATATATATATTTATATTTTTTATGTACCTTTTGTAAATTGTAAATTGTACAATAGTGGGTAACGAATCTTAGTCAGAATAGACACTGAATTTAATTTGAAATTAATTGAAACACATTTCCAGAAACTTGCCAGTGATCATTTTCATCATTTACAACCTGATTAGAATTGTATCAGATGTGATCTACTAATGTCCATTGCTAGGTCAAAGAACATCCACAAATGCTGTCTGCCATTTTTAAAGTGTTATATATATATATATAAGTGTAATATATAATTTGGCATGCCCAAATCCTACTCTTGTAACGCATTTAGGACAGATAGTATGCAGATGAAGATGTAGCTGCTGTGAGTGTGTCTTGTTTTTAGGCTGTTCATTAACATACACACATCTGCCGTGTCGTGACCCCACACACTCTTGACTCCTCCATAAAAGACACACACAGTCAGACTCACACAAAGAGACACACCCTGTGCCCAAGACTCACAAACACACAATATCACTTCATAGAGCCCACAGAAAAACACACTGTGTGCCAGATGTCCACAAAACACACACACACTCACACACACACCTCTTTTGTCCAGCTTACAAACATTGAGGCAGGACACACCCTCTAACCATCCCATCAAAAGAGCAACACACACACTGCTGCTGGAGGGACAATACCACACACACTTAATCATGTTAGACACACACACACACACACATGCAGCAGTCACATGCTCGGCCTCAGGGGGGAGCTCAACACCTCCAGACACTGTGTGAAGACTTGCTTATTTTTAGCTTCGTTACCCTGATGATAATTATCTCCGCTCTGTTTTTACACTCAGATAGTCTGAATCTCACACACACACACACACACACACACACACTCTAGCAGCAGTAAAAAGTGTGATGACATTCATTTAAATTTAGCTTGCATTGAAACAACAGAATGATCCTAAGCTAGAAGAGGAGGATGCAAAGAGCCAAAAGATGAAAGCCAGGAGAGCGTGAAGGCGGTTCAGATGTGAATCTGTCATTATGTGGGTCGTTTCTATAACTTGTCTCTCTCTCAAGCTCCTCTAATTAAAAAAGTTAATTAAACCACACTGCTTCTCATGTGACATGTTTCTAAGTAAACGCATCATCTTCGGATGTTCTTTTATGTGATGCAGAAGAGTTTGAGATGCATTCATAATCCCAAAGTGTCACAACATCTTACATTTATTTAGTTATTAATTATGACAGTGGTTGTTTGTATTTAGCCTATACATATATATATATATAATTTTTTGAAGTTGAGTTAAAACTATGTTTTCTATTACTAATCTGATTTCTTAACTGTTAAAATGTTTAATATTTTGTCCTTTTTTCGATTACAAATATCAGAACGTTCTTAAATGAGCACATCCATAACTGAGAAGTAAAATTACATCTTAAAACTTATTGAAAAAATGTTTTTCATACTTTTTTTATTTTTCATTTAGTATTTAATAATAATAAATGTAATAATTATTTTAATATACATTTATATTTAAATATAAATAATTATTGTTCCAAAATTATTATTATGAAATAAAACATTTTAAACCACTCTGGCAGATTTTTGTTAAAGAATAAACTATTCTAATTACGGTAAATAATTTTTAAAGTAATTTTGCATCTTAAGTAAATGTGTCTGGATTTAACATGTTTTAGATATTGAGGTATTATACATTTTCCCCCTTTTTTAAAACCAACACCATTAATGATCTTTAATATTTTGTCTTATTTTCAATTACAAATATAAAAACATTCTTGAATCAAGATACACATAGAGATGTAAAATGACATGTTGTGGCATTTGAATAAGATTCAGCTTCCTGTCTGAAACCTGTTTAGACACTGCGTAGCTGTGGAAAGCAGCCATCGTTTTATAGCAGTTTTATAACAGCGCTCTGAATGTAAACGTTTATAGGTTCCCATCAGTCTGACGCTTGCTGCCTAAAGCCACAAACGCACCCATAACGACTTTTTCTGCCCTACAGACTCAGTGCTGTCCTTATCACAGCTCACACTGGACACCTGCTTGGTAACGTCTGTGTGTGTGTGTGTGTGTGTGTGTGTTCTCTATTGCTCCGCATGCTTCATTACAGATGTTTGTTCAGAGATCATTATCAGTGGCTCTGGGCATTGTGTGTGTGTGTGTGAGTGATCATGGTTTCCTCTGCATGGTCTTGTTTTGCTTACAGGCTGGAGAATACGAAGGGAATATGGCATTCTCAGACAATATTTTCCTATGAATGTCTCTCCACAGGAGAATTGTTCTGCAGCTGTTTCTGGAGTGTTTAACTTGTGTGTAAACACTCGACTCTCTCACAGTGTCTTAAATATACCAACTTACAGCATACATATATGATGACATATATGATGTTAAGCAGTTGTCTCTTATGTCAGGATATAAATCTGATAATGTTTATGGTAATTTTCAGCTTTATGTGGGTGAATAGCATGTGCGGCATGCTGTAGGTTATTACAGACTATTACTCTGACTCATCCCTCAGTTGTTAAAACACTTATAATAATAATAATAATAATAACACTGAAAACATGCTTGGTTGTAGTGTTGTGACATGTCCAGCCACCAGCTGCAAAAATTATTTCCGTCATGTTTTTCAGTTAAAGGAGCCGTATGTAAGAAATGGCCAAAACTGGTACTGCAATCACCTTCAGAACACTGTTGAGCGGAGTCTCGGCGTTACCAGATAAGCTGCAGGACCCAGGAATGACGAGTCACCTTTTTAATTTCCCAAACCGTTTATTACATTTTCAATTTGATGACCCACCTCCTCCGTATGCGCTAACGTTACTGTGCACAAACATGCACAACTTTGTTCGACTGTAGTAAATATTTGAAATGCCCATTCATAAGTACAAGCAAATAATGAATCTTATCTGTCCAGGAGAAAATTT
Organism: Enteromius viviparus; assembly: GCA_032353835.1. NCBI lineage: Eukaryota > Metazoa > Chordata > Actinopteri > Cypriniformes > Cyprinidae > Enteromius > Enteromius viviparus. The sequence goes on from JAUCNO010000152.1 coordinate 4,669,871, forward strand.
GCAACATTGGCAATCTGTTTTCAAGTTCTTCTCCGCTTTTATCCATCTCCATCGTTCAAACGCTTCTCTTTCGCACTTTGTCACGCCGTATTTCATAGCGAGGTCTTTTAGGTTTCGTACTCAAAATGTTAGACAATTTTTTAGTAGCAGAGCAGGCAACCCTGATGCCGAAACACTACTGACTCCGTGATTGGGAGATAGATGAAGGGAGGGGCTTTAGACCAAAACAAAACATGACAACATAAACATCAGTTTGCTTCAACTGCGCTTCTTAAAGGAGAATATCCAGGCTGTACTACTGCTGTCAGCGATATGAGTACTTTAAATGACCATGATTTCTTGATGCCTGTTGAACGTAACAGAGACCAGATTTCTTACATACAGTTCCTTTAATGTCTAAATTGATTATTAATATAACTAATGTAATAATATTCTCTACAAAAATAAATACATAAAATTAACCTGACTTAATACTTAATTAATAAAATTGCATATAAATCAGCTTATTTCCACCGTTTAGTTTTTCCTTTCAACTGAATTATTTTTTATTTTTTAAGAAACTTGTGAAACTAACTCTGAATTGTGAGCCATATGACATTTTTGTTCCTGCTGTTTTTTGACAAATCTCTGAATTTTAAGATGACATCTCAGACTTTTTTTTCTTTTTTTATTACTGTCACTGAATAAAATTTTTTATAAAAATGGTAATTCACTTTTCATATTTTGCCAGATAAGTTCCAAAAGGTTTTTATTCTTTAAGTATAAACTTAAATAATAATAATAAATTCTGAAAACAGGGCTTTATACCTAAAGAAATGTTTAAATAAATGTGTCTTGATTTAATTCTGTTAAAAAATAAATAAATAAATAGAAAACGAAAAAATCGTTTTGGCATACAATGCATTTTTATCTGAGCAATTTTACAACAATATGAGCTTCTAAACCTTTAAGCTTATTTTTTATTGTAAAACAATGTCTGTTTTTATAACTGAGGAATGACTAGAAATGATTATCTGTAGGGATCAAATAAAAAATAACCGCTCATACTCGTATAAGAAGGTAAGTTGTTGGTTGTTTTTGACTGCAGTGCTTTAACACCTGTGTCTGACCTCATAGAGTGAGCTTTCCAGCTTGATGTTTGACCTGCATGAAACTGGACATCCTTTAAATTGCCTTTCGTTTATGTTTTCCCATTGATTTGCATTTCAGCCAACAATCGGAGAGGAGCCGGTCACGCCGTGACAAACATTCTCGCCAAAGAGCTTCTTCAAGAGAGCACCCCGCCCAGTGCCATTAAAAAACCCCGATCGGAAGCTGAGGACAGAAAAGAGACGTCTCCGGAAGACACAGGTTCGCTGGAGGACCTCTTAGATGATGCTCCATCACGCTCAAATTAAGGACTTTGTCTGCTGTTGGTGAAAAGACAGACTGTGTTTTAGGGACCAAGTCTGCGAGGGCGGGGCTCTCGCTAAACCACACCCCTCAAGTAATCCCACACGGCTTCCTATTGGCCGTCACACTGGAGGAGTGGACTCATCTCATCGCTGTCATTTTCTAACACTCTTTCTCTAAACACAAGGTTTCATCTGTCCATTATCTCTATTATCTGCATTTGCAAAGATCTGTACACAGATACCAGATCGTTCCTGAACATCCTCTTCTGGTTCCTTTTTAAAAGAAATATCTCTTTCTCTTTAACATTTAGCTTTTTTTGTTTCGCTCTTTGACTTTAGAACACGTCACACGGCTGAAATAAGTTACATTATTGTACTCAAAATGCAATGTGCCAATAATGTCCATCCCATAGTGTGTACTTGAGGTGTTCTCACTGAGGTTCTGTAGCCATCACAAGGAGGTCTGGTACCTGTTCACAAGATTATATCTCTTTTTCTGTGGTCGTTCTGGGTATTTCATTCTGTCATTTTAAATGAATGGTGTTGTTTGAATCTCAAAAATATTTTTTCACTAGCTAACGGTTATAAATTATTGCATAGAGTTCAATGACAATTTATGCAAAAATGGTTTTAGATACAACTGATAAAAAGGAAAGTGCATGAATTGTTGCATTGAATTGAATGCAATCTACTTCACAGTGGTTTTACTGAACGGCATTGGTCAGTTATGTGTTTTCATAAATGTCCGTCATGGTTTTGTTTTTGTGTTATAGTTGATATGCACAATAATGATCCAAACAGCTGATGCATACATCACCAAATTTCAGTGGCGTTTCATCATCCCAAGATAAATCATAATTCATTTAGTATAAAGTCACTGTGAACTGGTCCTTTAGCGTTTGTTCCTCTGATAAGCAGTTAAATCAAGACAATCTGAGGGACTGTAGCAGAGCACTTCTATCATTGGAGCTGAAATATCTGCACATACACTTATTCAACTTTAGTATTTTTCGTTGCAGTCTTCAAAAGACGGTGAGAAAATATCCCTGCCTTTATGCTGACTGATCACCAGCAGAATCCTGAACCAGTCGACCGTTGAGATTGTTCTGGAGTCGTAAACTGAGTTTGTGTCAGTGACACAGGGATAGGAGTTTCAGCTTTGCAATATGACTTACCTGAATGTTGATGGTGGCTGAATGTTTGAGCGTAGAGATCACTGTATAAAGCCATAGCTCAGACTGCATTTGTAAAGAAATCCTGAGAACTTTTTCAATTAAACTAAGGAAATATATATGCATTTATGTGTTTAAAACAACGTCAAAGTTCTGGCGGTGATTCGGTCTCGAAATGCTGCCTAGAAACCAGCGAGTCTAAAAAAGCTTGAGAACGTCCTGTTTTTGTTGTTTTTTCTGGAGTTTTTGAAGCCAAATTTACGATTTTTGTGGACTGAAATTTCAGAGAACTTTGGAGCCGATTCCATTGATGGTTGTGCAGGTCAGCAGTTTCACTTTCTTGTAAAAGCTGGATAAAAATCACTGGAAAAACAAAGAGATTTCTGTCTTTTCTTTGTTTTGATGGTTTTTTTTTTTAAGAACACCGTTTTTCTTTGTCAATTTTTATTGTCAGTTGTTTTATTTTAATAATATAGAGATTGGTGACATTCATTTGGTCAAATTGTGTATATTGCGTTTTTGACTGTCGAGATGTTTATCCTGGTTGTCTCTAAAACCAACAACATTAAAATATCATCTTTAATACTTATTCCATATGGATTTTGTGTTTGCATATTTGTTTGTTTGACAGGTGTTGCTATCTTTGGGTTAGTGGGAGGATCTTCTAGAGTGGATGGGTGCCGTCAAAATGAGAGTCTAAATAGCTGCTAAAATCATCACAATAATCCACGAGAAATCCAGTCCATCACCAAACTAAGTATGTTTGTAAGAAATAAATTCATTAAGATGTTTTTAATCTTCAAAATTGCTTCTTTTAAAATACAAGTCCTCTATAATGCTTCCTCTAGTTTAATATATATATATATATATATAAATATGCACAGGTCAAAACGCTTCTTACAAACATGCAGGTTTTAAAATCACAAGGCATTAACTGATGGACTGGAGTCGTATCGATTACTTGTGGATTATTGCAATGTTATCATGAGCTGTTTGGACTCTTTTTCTGACGGCACCCATTCACTGCAGAAGACCCTTTGGTAACATTATACATTTTTCCAAATGTCTTTCCATGCAGAAAAGAACTCATCTACGTCAACCTGACCGTGAGTCCATTTTTAGCCCGTTTCTTTATAGTTAAAAGCAATATATTTTCTAATTCTTTAAGTTTTTACAAGTTTAAGAACCTCCAAAAAAAGTATAATTTCTAGAATACCATAGTAAATTGTCATTGTCCTGTTATTACTATTGTACACTTTTTAAAAACACATAATACCGTGGTATTTTTTGTTAGTGCATTGGAGTGAATATTACAGAACACACACGTGTGGTAACATTTATGGAACATGTTGTGTGTGTGTAATTCGGTATGACTGGCGTAGAGTTTATTTGACATTCATCTGCGCACTGGTTTTCTGTCTCATGAGTGCGGAAAAATGCAGCTATGATTCGGAATTTCCTCTCAGCAAATCCCAGACTAACACACTCACACACACTTCTGTTACATCCCAGACAGACACGGAGAGAAATGCAGCGTTCTTTAAACACACAAAACACGAAGGTCACATGAAATCTGATTTCTTCTTTGTAAGTTGTTTGTTAATTGGGTGAGCAGTCTCTGCTGTGTTCTGTGAGGTCCGTCTGTCTTTCTCAGTCGTATTGTATGTGTTTTTTTCAAGAGCTGTTCAGTGAGACGAGGAGATGGGAGAAGGGTGGAATGTTTGCTTTGGAATCCCTCCATTCCCTGTAACCACAATGATTTTTCCTCAGACTCATCCACAGAGCAGCTCAGGCCGGATGTGACTCCCGACAGCATATATGTGCTTGTATGTTTTGTACATTACTTCTGCATATTTTTGGTGTTAGGGCTAAATATGCAACCAATGATAGTGAATGTTTTGTGAATTGCAGCTGTTTAATGGAGTGTTTGATGTGCCAGTTGTCAGGAAGAGTTTGACTCTGATTGTTTGATGCCTCTGTTTGCATCTTTAGAGCTTCAGAGCCTTTTTTTGTGTGCGTTTGTGTTGAATGGAAGAGTGTTGAAGCATGTGAGAGTTTCATGTCTCTGCCTTTGTGGCAGGTTTTCATAAAAGCTTGACCTCTGACCCCTGTGGGAGTTCATAAAACACTCTACACCCTAGCATCACATCGCACATTTTGCATCAGTGTTAAGTAAAACTATTAAAAATTGTTTAATTATTCATATTAAAATATAAAAACATACAATACATAAATGTAAAATATAAATGTTTTTTAAGTTTTTTTAATTATTTATATATAACATAATACATTATAACTGTCTCTGTATATGTATATATATATGTATATAAATATAACATTATAAATGTTAGCTTGGCAGCTATAATAAAGTAAATTGGTAAAATTACACTTTACAATAAGGTCTGATTTTGTAAACACTATTTATTTAACTACTAGTTAGTTAACAGTAATTATTAACCTTAAGTTCATTGCGTTAGCTCGTCTTAACAGAAACAACTTTTGATATTAAAAATATATTCATAACGGCAAAATATTTTATAATATTAAAATAAAATTAATAAATGTTGTTGAAGCTCATTAAATTCTTATTCTTTTTTATTACTCAATGTAGATAATTATAATATTTTTATTAGCTTCAATTTATTAACATTTAGTACTAAAAAAATGAAAAATGCACTTAACATTTTAATTTAGACATTTTAACATTTGTAACACTAATATTAAAATCTAAATATTAATACGTACGGTCATAGTAAATAACAGAAATAATATTGTGCCAAAACCTCTAACATTTCCTTTGTGGCTGGTTTCATAGACAAAGTTTAGCCCAGTCCATTATTAGGCCATAGGTCAATTTAGACATTTAAGTCCTTTTTATAAACATGCCTTAGAAAAAAGCATTACTGATGCGCATCTTAAAACAAAACAAAGACTTTGACATGTTTTAAGATCAGTCAGTGCTAGTATCTTTTAATTAAAACAGTTCAGTTTTGCATTTAGTCTAGGACTAAGCTTAAGCCTTGTCTGTGAACCCGGGGGTAAAAGTATTAAAAGAATAAGTGGAGCTTAAATTAAATTAAAGATATATTACATTGCATTTAAAGTTGAAAGGAAAAAAGGAAAGTTAAGTCTTAAAAAAAATACATTTAATTGTTTCATGTTACTTCATCTTTTTGTCCTTGTTTGCTAGCAATTCCAAAATTATTTTTTTTCTAAACTAAAACAAACCTATTTTCAACAGAGAGAAAGTGTGACAGGAAGAGAAAAAGAAACATGATGAACTGATTAGAGCTCTTGAAGAAGATAAAAGCAGCTCAGAGTTCTTTTGTTCATGATGAGATGTGTGTGTGTGTGTGTGTGTGAGCGGACTATGCACATTTGCTTTCATTTAAACACATTGTTTAAGCATAAAGGCACAGAGCTCTTTGTTTGTGTGTGTTTCTCATTACAGATCCACTTCAGAACATCAGAACACACTTTTAATGTCTGGATCTCTTGAGGACGGTTTCTTGTTATATTTCACTCTGTGTTCTGCTTTATTATCTGGTTGTTTGTGTTCTTCAGGACAGACTCTTGGCCAGTAATTGGCTCGGTTTTGGCCAGACGGCACAATGACGCCGCATTAATGCTGTAATGAGAGCAGGAGCGACCGACCAATCGGAAGCTAGGAGCTGAGTTCTCAGGCAGCTGATTGGCTGGCTCAGTGTCACAGTCTCCAGGTAACAAGTGAATGTGGGAGAGTATGTAGCTGTTTGTGGAGGGTGGAGTCGGAGAAAGAGAAGGATGGAGGACTAATTCAGTAGCGTTCATTAAGACCTTGGCAGCGGGTTTGGAACAAACAAGCCAAAACATAATGTTAAGAGACTCTCAGAACTCTCAGCATTAGTTCTGGCCTCCCTTCCTCTCTCTTAACAAATTTCAGTGTCAGTTTCAAAATGCTTTGAATCAATTTTACAAGAAATATTGCTAAATTCTTGAGTCTCTCTGTACAGGGCATAGATGAAGAGACCAAAAAGATGGATATGAGAGACAGTGATGGAAAATAGAGAGAGAATGTGTTACTAGTGAGTCATGCTGAAAGTGTTTCTCTCACTCCTGGAGCTTTTTAAGGCTGAGCTCTTTAAAGGTCTAGTATTTGTGTATGCGTGTGTTGTTTTTATTATACGTCTACATTAACCCAGATGGCTATTTCTCTTGTTATTTACACTATTGTTTTGTTATGTAGTGTTTTCTTTATTTCCAAGAGTTGCTCATCCAAAATGTCTAAATTTGATCAGATGATTAAATTGTTTTCATGGCTGTTTTCTGGCACAATAACTATATTATTAGCAAAATATCTCTGCACAAAAAAAGATTATAATAAATAATAATGATGATAATAATTTTACCTTTTTTATAATAATAATTGATCCTTTGCAAAGACAGAGTAGGCTACTTTTGGCGTGAAACAATACTGTTTTGTTGCTCTTTAATGTGACAGATCATTATAGTAGTTGAGTTCAGTTCAGTTCTTCCTCTTTAGAAGTTATAGTTATAAACATGAAGAAATATTAGGTATTTTGATTCACACTATTTTTTACAAGTTCAAGATCATCAACAATCTACTCTCATATGATAAAGATGATACATTAGGCATTAAGATTTAATGACGATTTTGACTCCTTGAACCTTTTTCTAATTGTAATTTTATTTGCTCTTCAAACTCCCTTCAAAGGGAAATTTCAGAATGTCATTTATAATGTAGCCTTGAATTTCAACAAGACTGACGAGACCAGTATAACCATACAATATCCTTTAAATGATTACGTGTGTCGTTATTTTTAAATACCTCCCTATTGATTCCTCACACACAAGTCATTTATTTGTTTGGAAGAGCACCTTAACCTCTGTTATTGTTGAACAAAATCACTGTGTCTGTGTGGACAAAATGCAGAGAGAAAAAAGCATGTGAATGTGAGCACAGCTTCAGGCAAGGCAGATGGCATACGTGTAAACAAAGTGAGAGCAATAGACAGTCTGTTCAATTAATCAATATTAATTAAATAAAAATCAAAAAAATATTCCGAAAGTACTTTTATTTTATTACTAAATATCATGTGGTGTTGATCTTCTGTTTCAGTCCTGTGTGTGAGATGATCTGAAGATAACAGACTGACCTGCATCAGTCCTGCCGCTTCAGAGCCAAAGAGAAAATCTCACTCATTAGTAAGATGTCCTCAGTGTTGACCTTCCTTCCTTTTTACAGGAAATAAATGTCAGATGGGACCTGATTTTGTCTTTGGAGGAACTGATTGCTAGTTCATGGTGGCTTAAAAATGAATCTGCTCTTCTAACTGGGACAAGACCAGATAGCTTGAGGTCAGTATGTATATATATATAAATATTATTAGCAAAAGTGTATTAAATGTGACATCCAAGACATTTATATTGATGTTAAAGATTTTTATTTCAGTCAATTATTAAAAATATTAGAGATGATTTCCTCTCTATCTCATCTTAACTCTATTTTTGTGTGTTTTATCAGCTTTACTGTACATACTGGATGTCATGTCCTCTTTTCAGAAAATATAGTTCAAATTAGTGTGTGTTTGTCTCAAGTTGCCCCTCAGGCCCTGTCTGCTGATCTGACCACTGTGTGTGTGTGTGTGTGTGTGTGTGAGAGATGATAAAATGTGTCTTTTTATGACCATGATGCTGTGATCTTTCAGACTGCGGGTCATCGAAGCAGAGAGCAGTTGCCCGAGGACGTGACATGTCATGTGAGTAACCAGTGACTGTTTGACTGACGGATAAAGACACATTGTTTCTTCTGTCCTAAAAATGTCTGAATCCATATAATCTTTACAAATGAACTTTACGCATGAACATGCATTGGGTCTTTGAATTTAGACTACTCACCAATTTCTTATATTCCACATTTTTAGTTTATTTCATTTGACTCGTTGTAATTTTGTTGTTTCCAAGATTAATTCCAATGAAACGATTTATTAATTTACCATTATAATTTTATTTTAGTAGTATTTCTAAACCTTTATTTATTTATTTATTTTTAGTTTCAGGCTGGTTTTATTAAAAGTTTGGTGTGGACTGGAGAGGTAGTTTTAAGTAAGAAATCATAAATGTTACTTCATCAATAGTTTTCTATGATGTTTAGTCTGTACGAGACCCAGGGGACTGTTGCAACAATCAGACGTGATTAAATCTATTACACACAGGGACTTTTGCATGAAGATTTTTGGTGACTAAAGGTGAAAATTCTGCAATAATTGCATCAGCCCCCCTCCAAAAACTCACTAAAAGCTCTTTAGATCAGTATGAATCACTTGTTCTTTCATGGCTGAGTGTGTGTGTGTGTGTGTGTGTGTGTGTGTGTGTGTGTGTGTGTGTTTCATGGAGGATGACGCGAGTCTAACTGAGTCACTGTTACATCCTCCTTTATTTATAATCCTGGTAACCTTGACAGCTTTTTTTTCCTGCACAGTCATTGTTCAAAAACAGATTTCCCTCATTGTCTTTCTATTGGGAAGAGCCGTGGCTATTTTAAGAATTGCATACATACTATGTCTGAAGCACTTATTGTGGTGTTGATGGTTACCCAGTGTCCATTTGTGGCTTTGTGTGATTTTGGTCTGTACTGCACTATATACTTACATGATCTGAAGTATTTCATGAGTAATTAATATTTAAACAGGATGAACTCAAATGTGCCTTTTCATCTGGCTCCCTTTTCCTCGCTTCTTTAATCTTTCCGGACAGGCTCAGAGGGAGGGATTTGTGGGTAAAGTAGGGCAGTAGATCTGTGATGACTTGACACTGTGGAGGAATTTTCTCTCCAGTTGGACTTCCTGCTGTTATTAAAGGAAGCTTTTGTTGCTGAATTGCTGGACTGTGTTCAGTCACTGTCAGAGTTCATCTGGGAAGAACACGGTCCAAAATAATCCACGGAGCACCACCACAACCACAAAACCCTCTTTCCCTGGAAACATGCACCAGCCCATTAGAGACATGTTGTATGTTTATATATAGAGCCAAACGCTCTAAAATAACATCAATATGTCTGTTCCTCTCTGAGATTTTAGAATAGTTTATTCCCAGCTTGATCTTCGACTGGACTTGACATGTCACGGCATGCGAGTAATAAGCTACTGTTTGATTGACTGTCTTTCCTAAAAGTGTCTGAATTGTGTCCATGTGTGTGTGTGCATCTATATTCATATCCATAAGGATATTAATAGTTTTATATATACTTAATGCATTATGTTTAGGTGGAAATGAGACTGAAGCTTGATTGGTTCAAGTGATAATCAGATGGTCTGTGATAGGCCTTCCTCACAATGTCAAACCATTTGAGAAACAGTAACATCCCAGAATATCTTAAGCAGCTGCTTTATTGCTCTGACAACACCTGTCGCCGTGGTGCTGAAGTCCGAGTCTGCGTGTCTAATGCACAATCCTCTGAGTCTCAGTTCAGGGAACTCTGTGTTCGGCTCATACGAGGCAGTTAGACATAATGGTTCTTAAATCAGATTCGCTCTCTGTGTGACGTTAATATTGTTGTTTCCACAGACTTTAATCTGTCCTCCAGATGCTGGTCACTGCAGGACTCTAAAATCCCTCTCATATCATAGACAACACTGATTTTTACTTTTGACCTTATTGTGTAGACACAGTATTTGTCTACCATTTACAGTAGTTTTTTTTTTTGTTTTTTACTTTTTTTAATTGGTGGCTAAATAGTGTAGGCTATTAATAACAAAATACTTGTAATTAACACTAATGTTAGCTTATTTATGAAGGTCATATGATGCGATTTCAAGTTTTCCTTTCTCTTTGGAGTGTTACAAGCTGCATAGAATAAGATCCCTAAAGAGATATTCTTTATTAAGGTAATGACTTGTCCACTTTTCTATGTTACAGAGTTTCTTTTTGTAGCACTGGCCAAATGTATATGCAAAGAAAGGAGGAGGAGCTATAATTCTCGCTGTAGTGGTGTTTCCTGTGCCATGTTCAGGAGACGGTGAGTCTTGTTGTGAAAGTTAAACTTGTTTATGCTTCAAAAAGAGGACACAACTAGAAATCCGTGGTTAAATTGTATTTAAAACACTGTTCCAGAACAATTCAACACAAATATTAGTTTGTTCAGTGCATTATTGGCTACTATTATTATTATTAGTTTTATTTATTTATTTTTTAATTATAGCTAAATATTAGTGGAGATCACTGTATATGTAGCCTATATATATATGGATATAACAATTTCTTCTTCTTATCAGTTATGTTTATTAGGGTTATGTGTCACATGTAATATTGTTAAATGAATGTTTGTGTATTTGTGTTTGAGTCTCACCGTGATGGTGTTCAGTGTTTGTGTGAATGACTCTGAGCTATATATGTTCATGTTTAAAAGCTGCTGGGCTTTGGTTCATCATCACCTGTATTTGGTGTATCAGTGTATTTCAGAGCTACAAAACAGATTATGGTCCTTGGTATATTAACTTTGTAAATTTAACTTAAAACCTAAAACGTTCTTACGGTATTTTGTACGGTCACTTTCCGGCAACCACAGCTGCTAGTTTTACATTTTTACAGTTTTTTTTTTTTTTCATCACTGGAGTAAGTTATTACATGGTGATGAAAGATTGTGAAGGCAAAAACTGTCTTTGGATGAAGGTGCACAGTTGAATGGTTCAGATCAAATCAGGAAAAAATACAGAAAAATTCAATAATATTTAATAGATCTTGCTGGTTTAAAAGTGGTTGTGAAGTACTAAAATACTTCTGTCACATTTAAACTGAATTTAAGATCACTAAAGTGTAGACTATGGCCTGTTTAATCCACTTTGTGATCCAAGTAGTGATTTTAAAATTAATAATCCTTCAGCAAAACTCCAAGCATCTGTATATTTCAGTCCTTCCCCCACATCTTCACTTCTCCACATGTCTGTGTGTTTTGTTGGTCTGTCCTCTTTTTTTGCGCTGTTTGGATTCTAATCACTTGTTCCATTTGACTCTCTTGGAAAAGGAAGGGGTTTCCATGGTAACGCCAGCTGAAGTGGAAAAGACTTTTTTGTAAGGGTGCTGATGCAGTGTGTGTGTGTGTGTGTGTGTGTGTTGGGTGAACAGATGGGCTTCCCTGTGTATTGTTTTTGTGCTCGAGTTTTCCCTAGGGTTTTATGGCACAGAAATGAAGCACACTTTTTTTTTTGTCTCTGCTGGATTCTTATTGCCGTCTGTTAATTGTTTTAGGCTAAAATCTGGCTGTGACCCTAATCAGGCAGATTGTAGCGAAACACCTCTGACCCCTTCCGACATCGACATCAGATCCTGACCAGGATGTAGTTAAAACCTGGTGATACCCTTTCGTTTGTTGTCAAACCTCACAGCTGTGAAAACACTGAAGAATTTTTGGCAAAAGAAGCAACGATTTCAGAAAAACACCAAGTCTGTGTGCTTCTGAAAGAGAACAGCGTTTCATCTGTTTTAGCTAGACTAAAGTAGAGCTGAACACAGATCACTGAACCAAGAATCAAATCCTTTACAGTGGTCTAAAGGAAATAGACCTTACTCAACAGTCAAATAGATTTACAGCTGTTCGTTAAGGCAAATGAAACCCTTGAAATTGCTACATTTAGCCATTTTATGTTAAACTATAGAAGGTTTCCCACCAGCTCTGTAAATTAATAGTTTGCATTATATCCTGTGAAAACATAAATTTAGGTGAGCAATAGTGTCTTGATTTGCCTTAATGAACAGAATATATGATATAGTTTACATAAATGTGTTAAGAACATTTACATACACTTGCGTTACTGAACTTGCATATATAACAAAACTCACACATTGTATGTAAATTCAAGCTTCAACAACCAAATATATAATTTGAGAACCTTTTATTTGAAATGTCAGTGTTCAGGAAAAGAAAAAAACAAAACGGCAATATAAATATTAGCATATAAAATGCAAGTAGCACACAGGAGCTGGGACTCGAAGCGTCTTAGAGATGTTACAGCAGGATTACAGCAGACACACGCGCACACACAGATAATAATCTATTCATAGAGACATTAAGAAGCATTCTCACATGTAAGCACGACAGAGCACAAAATTACAGAGGATTTTAGGTCTATTTGCCCTCCATTTTGTGTCTTTTCATGGAAAAGTGACAGGAAGAGAGGAAGATGAACACAAAAATATATGCATAACATCACAACTTCTAGACTAAGAGTGTGTCACTATTCATTTTCATACGTAAAGTTAAACTCTTTATTTACAGGTGCGTTAGTTGGCCTTCATAGTACTAAAGAACTACATTGGTAACAGAGTGTCAAAAGTGTGTTTTTTTTTTCCTTTCTTCATTTTAATATTTTTGTGCATTTTTTTCCTGTAAAACATTCCAGTAGTAAGCCATTCCTTTCGAGCTGATTATCTGAAAACGTTGTTTAAGGGCAAATGTCTAATTTACAAAGGAATTCGGACAGAACTTTAGCACTAAAAGTAATTTCTAGAACCAGCTTTCAAAAATGTAATAAAATGCTGAGGATGTTTCTGAGGACATTCAATGAGTGCAAGTTGCCACCTAAAACAGCATAACTGCTATCGAAGTTTAACAGTATTACCTGAGCTTGATTGCTGCCTACATCAGCAACTCAAAGTCAGGAGGTCTTGAGACCATCAAAACAACAGATACTCACTGAAGGTATCATAACTAACCCATCGAATTACAACCAGCACTGATAAAGAGCTTCAACACTTCAGGATAAACTGGAAATACTAAGGGTGATGTGCCACTGAGGGCACTTGTGGACTGATTTTACAACGCTCCCATTATGGCTCGGACTTCACTAATGCTCCATAAACATTCAGTTAACAAAAAAACAACAACCTCTGGCTCAGTGATACACAGGGGGATCCATTCTTTAAAAGCAAATACAAATCATCATAAAAGCGGATGGTTTAACTGCTCCATGAGAAAGTTGTAGACGGGTGTTTATAGATGTCAGGCGATATGGAGATTATCTATAGCGCAAAAAACAGCATGCAGCAATAATCACCTGACTTGCATCTACATCAACACTTCTCCTAAAACGATCAATTAAAAAAAATCCATAGTGGTATTTTAGAAAACAATAACAAAGTAAAGTAATAACCATGATGCATTTTACAAACATTACACTATCCACAGCACGGTGTCTTCATAGAAACAAGAATGTGATTGTAAGAATACATTTCCTCTTTCGGTCCAGATGTCAGTTTAACATGAATGCGGTAAAGTACTGTGGTAAATACATTATTGGCTTTATATACGCAAGAATATAGTGTCACTTAGAAGTTGCATAACCTTGGCAAACGTATGAAAATGTAAATTCTCTCCAAGCGTCCGATGAATCAGATTTTACAGTACTTAAAACAAATGGTTAGAAGTGGGTTTACATTGACATACTGTCTTATTTTTACTCTAATGTTTTCTAAATAGTTACAGATTTTCAGCAAACCTCATAACAGTACAGGATGAAGTCGTCCAGCTATTTTATTACGACTCTCTACTTCTTCTCTTTCTTGGTGGATTTCTTCTTGCTGGCAGGGGTCTGAGCAGCTATGGGCGGCTCAGGTTGTGCGGCAGCGGCAGCTACAGCGACCTGCGGAGGCGGCAGGGCCTGCTGGGGTTGCTGCTGGTTTGAGGTCAGGGTGGCGGTGCTGCCGGGGATGTAGACATTCTGCCGGTAATCAGGGACGTGCTGCAGGGTGAACTGAGGGCTGTAGCGGGTGCTCAGACCCATGGTGCCCGGACCCAGAGTGTTAGTCGCCTCGCTGACCTCTGCAGAGAGAAGAGAGGTTTCACATAATAAAATAGCAGGTCCATTTGCATAAAAGCATTTGCTGAACGCATAAACTATCACTGTAAAAAAAAAAAATTACTATTTCTGTAGAGTATCTTGAACAAAATCAAGTACATATTTTTTAAAGATAGCAATTTTTAAGGACTGTTTTCTGAAAAAATCTAAATGTATAGTTTTTAAAATTTCAAATGATCTGTCACTGGGATTTAAACAATGAAATAAATATATATACTTACACAATCAAATATATATAAGGTCTTGTATTACAGGTACCCTGTACCACAAAATAGTCTTAAGTCGCTGTAGTAATAGCCAAAAATACATTGTATTGGTCAAAATAATTTTTCTTTTATGCCAAAAATCATCAGGGTATTAAGTAAAGATCATGTTCCATGAAGGTATTTTAAAAAATTTCCTACCACAAATATATCTCAAATTTAAGATAAGACAAAGATCCTTATGACTGGTTTTGTGGTCCAGGGGGCTGTTCCATAAAACAGAATACAAGCCAGGCTTATTTTGGTTAGTCAGGCTTATCGTCAGTAGATTTGTTACAAAATAAGTTAGACTAACTGAACTAAGCCTGGCTTAAGTAAACTTGTTTTATGGAACAGGCCACTGGGCTACATGTTAAGTCCTTGTAAACAATCTATGCAACCAACAAAGTTTATTCTACAAGATTTTAACCTAGAAAAACAATGACAAATTGAAACACAGTGTTAATGGAAAACTGCTGAATGTCTGGTCTCAGAACAGTGCTGGATGGAACAGTGGAAACAGTGATGCTCTACAGCGGGAACTCAATGTGTATGTCTGAGTGAATGTCTTTTTGGATCTGGCCAAAACAATCTGTTCTAACCTGCTTTTACATCAGCTGATGTACACTACAGTTCAAGAGTTTGGGGACAGTTAGATTTTTTTTTCTTTATTTTGCATTAAATTCCCCAAAAGTAACAGACTTTCAGAATGTTACAAAAACACCTATTTCAAATCATGCTGTTCTTTTGGACGTTCTATTAAAGAAAATATGGTTTCACAAAGCAGCACAACAGTTTTTAACATTAATAATACTTTCTTGAGGGCAAATTTCCTGAAGGATCATGTGACTGAAGAGTAATGATGCTGAAAACAGCTTTGACCACATAATAAATGTTTTCCATGCGAATGTTAAAATTTATTCATAATATTTCAAAATATTACTAGTTAACTGTATTTTTAATAATTCAATTACTTCAGGCAAAATACCAGTATTCATTTAGAGTTAGTCTATGGTCATAATTAGTCTTATGTAATGGCAGCATCCATACAAATGATTAAGAAATAACACAACAACTAAGCGACTGTGTGATGAGTCACTTTCTTTTCATTCCTGCTCCGTCACAGAAGCAGAGACAATAAAGGGAAACATGAGAGAGGCTGATGTCATGCTGCTGTGTGTCAACAGCTTTGATCTGGTTTGTGTGTGCGTTTCCCTGCAGGGACATCTGTGACTGTGCATGTGTTCATTCTACATGATTGTCCATCATGCATGCAAGATATATGCAAAAATTCTGATTAAGATGTAAATAACTGATTATTCAGATAGCAAACGTAATAAAGTCAATGTTTCAACAATACATATGCCCAATGGTGCATAGTGCATTAGAGCAAGTGAGAGATTCTCACCATTAGCAGCGGCCATCAGTGCCTGGAGCTGCTCAGCCTCGGTTGGGGGGTTGGGCCAGGGTCCTGTTCCCACGGCAACCTCAGGAGTGGCAGCAGCCCTGCAGAGAGGAAAAGGAAACGGAGTCAGCAAAACAGAGGCCGTTCTGTACTGCTGCTATCAGCAACAGCTGCAATGAGTGTGAGGCGCTTTGTGCCCTAATTTAACACACACCCCCACAAAATCCTCCATGTTGCTTTTAACTACACCATGTTGGAAAACGAGAACGGGCCGTAACAGCTGCTGAAAACTACAGCACATGCACACGAAACCACTGAACACTTCCATGTGCTCCGACTCGTTCTTCAAAGGCTTTGCATCCACGGTGAACAAAAGCCCAGATCGCACTAAAATTCACCTCATTACACACACAGAGCTTGCTTTGCTGTCGGTAACCAGGAAAAGCAACAAATGCACTTTCAATTAACCTCCATTAATTCCTCCCAGACACAGGAGTTTTGTTTTGAAGATTACAGCGCCACGAACAGGACATAATGTGTTAATTAAAACATTAAAAACTTTCCTTAATTAGTAAGGGCTGCTACATGAACAAAGGACAAAATCGCCTTTCCTCATAAAAAAGGCCTGGATGTCTTTTCTCTGCGTGTGGGAAGACTAATGCAGATTCCTCATCCTATTCCCACTAACTAAAGAACTTTACTGTCACATCCCATCAATCCAATGCAATCTTGCTAAATAAATAAATAATGATACCGTCCCAAAACCTATGAACATTCAAATCTCAAAGATCAAGAAGCTTGAGTGTGAGAAAATCTAGTTCAATTAACCAATGTCAAAATGATTGACATGCTCTTTTTTCTATTTAATACTGTAAAGTTGCTTTGTGTATTGTTAAAAACACTATATAAATAAACCTGACTTAGCTTAGTCATTAAATTAACAATGCAAAGCAGCCTTTAAAAATCAGGAACAACCTTTACGGAAACTTTATCAAAGCATAACTGATTAATAATTATGGATAACAAACAGTTAATTACAGTCAACAAACAGTAAGTTTGTTAATTAGCTTATTACTGCAGCCTGTTTACTGTTCTGAAGCCTTTCGTTTGGCTAAACACAAATGAACCCAGGCGCTGGAAAAATCAGGTCACAACGAACAGGACAAAACCACTGAACCCTCCATCTCACAGTCAGCATGAACAAAATTCAAGTATGAATTACTAACAAGCTCCTCTAACACAGAGAGAGAATGAGAGGCTAATGCTAAAAGCCAGCTGTCTCTGAGGTTGGGGTCTCGTGGGGTCTCCCTTCCTGTCTTAAACGAGCCCAGCGGCTGTAAAACCGTCTATCACCACAGACACCAGACAATCAACCGCAGCAACACAGAACAACATCTGCATACAAGACACGACCACAGGACGATGGAAGCAGACTTAAAGACAGGAAAGACACTGGAAAGATAAAGAGAGAACTAAAACTGGAATTGAAGTATGTGAAGGAAAAAGTGACAGGAAGGGCAGAAAGGCATTTGAGGAGGGAAAGACACTGTTTTTGCCAAGCATTTCAAAAGAGATGAACTCACAGCGCCAACATGACAAACAACCCTAATGAGAACCAGAGCCGTGAGTTATTCAGTTCATCAGTACTGAGATCAAACTAGCTTCAGAGATTTAGGCCATCAGTTCAGATCCTTAACCATTGACTCTTTTAAACATAGCAAACCCGGTTAACTCGCCATATCCTGGCACAACACTTCAGGACAACAGATGAGAGTTCCTGTTTAGTAGGATAGAGATAAAACGCCTCATTTCATCACAATCACTGTCTTATCATACATGCAAGAAATCAGACTTCCTGTGGTCAGATAATCACTTCCTGTGGACCAGATTGCCTGATTGTGAAAAACGTGAAAGTAAAGGTTCAAGATGTCATTGTTTGTTGTTTTTCATTCATAAAAGCTCATCTGAATGTTTACAAATCATTGCTTGTTGTGCAGTTCCCTTCACGAATCTAAAACCATGGGATGTTTGCGCAACAGGGCTGGAGCTATTACTGTGCACAACTCTACACATTCTATTCTATTCTATTCTATTCTATGAGCAGAACGGCCCCTGAGGGCCCCAGCATCACTACTGGACACTAATGCAGCACCAATAGTCTCAGATGAGGAACCTGATCCTACAGGAACGAGCTGGGACGCTAGCTACACTTCAATACCTCAGCCTGCTCGGCGGCGTCCATCTTACATGTGAAGACTGGAGCTTGAAGGAACTGAAAGAAAAGACTGATATTAAATATTGTATTTTGGCAGAAACTAAAACTTTTTTAATTTATGTTTTATCTATCTATCCATCAGGATGAATCATTTGACAGACAGATAGATCTACTATTAGTGCTGTCAAACGATTAACCACGATTTATCGCATTTAAAATAAAAGGTTTTTTTACTATATACACATAGTATAGTTATACATAAATATACACAATACACACATATGTAAATAAAACTAATTGTTTCATAGCCCAGCAGTAAATATAAAATATGTGCTGTATGTGTGTGTATTATTACATACATAAACAGTACTCAAACATGTATAAACTAAATTTATTTTGTATGCGATTAATTGTTATCATATATCTATATATATAATTTATAATAATATTTTTGTATTTAGATTCATATGTATTATGTTTATTATTTATTTATTTAATTTATTCATATTTATTTTAATACATCAAGTCAAAAGAAAATAAAAATACTGTATTGGTAGGTTCTTTTAATATTTTACTTTATTTCAATAACCATTTCTTCTATTGTAAAGTGAGTTTTTTATGGTTTTAATTTTAGGCACCTATACCCTGAAACTCGAAAATTGGAAGAAAATATCTAAATAACAAGCAAGTAAATAAAACAAAAATAATTGTTTTACGAGAAAATACGGTTTCAGTCTCGCTGCTTTAAAAGTTCATGTTTTATTTACAACTTAAAAAATAATTTGTACCGTCTAATAACCCTGCTAACAGCACACAGATCTTTGGGCCTGCTGCTATACATTTAGCGCTGCCAATTTAAACTAAACAAAGAGATTTAATTTCTTCCAAA
Source organism: Enteromius viviparus (assembly GCA_032353835.1). Lineage (NCBI taxonomy): Eukaryota > Metazoa > Chordata > Actinopteri > Cypriniformes > Cyprinidae > Enteromius > Enteromius viviparus. The sequence goes on from JAUCNO010000152.1 coordinate 4,689,040, forward strand.
TGGATTCTTTCAAACTGGGTCCTGTCAGGCAGGAATGTGTTGTGTAACGTCTGTTATGGAAACCGATGCAACGTGAACACTGGCACACGAGAGAACCTGGACCCTATTGGCTGCCTGTGAACGACCCCTCCCCCCTAAAGAGCATCTGATTGGACGATTCGCTGTCAATCACACTGAAATAGTCAAAGCTCTTTGGCATCTTAATAGTTCCAATCAGTTTCAGCACAATGCATGACTATAACAGGCATTAGCATGGCAATAAACCTCACTGTCCCCCTCTTTTATTCTTCCTGGCCTCTCTCTCTCTCTCTCTCTTGGCGGATTGAAGTGTTGGGGGTGGAGGGGAGAGAGCTTGAAAAACAGCAGCCATTTTGTTAAGAGAAGAACATTAAGATTCAGCACAGCTAGTTTCTTTCTCTTTTGGCTTCTCTCTTTCTCTTTGGACCTGCAGTATACCCGTCTTGCACCTACATTAACGCAGTATATTTCTTATACACAAGCAAATCTTCATGCAAATGATTTTTCGTATCTCTTCTACTATTCTATACACACACCTCAGTGTGTGTGTGCAAACCATTTATTCAATGCAAATGTTTCTGGTGACTTTCTGCCTTTACATAATGCAAATTTAGTTCGTGTGTGTGTGTGTTTGTGTTACTCACCCGCTGGGCCCGGGCCTCTGGTTCTGGGTGAAGCGCCAGTCAGCGCTGGGTGGTTTTTGCTGTAACGAGACAAAAGGAAAGCATGAGTAATGACATATAAAAGGAAAAGAAAAGTCCAGCGCCATTCATTTGGATGTCTATTTGTGTGACCTCTGTTGCCATGAGGACAGAGAAGTGATGTAAGAGCGTATCCTGTATGCGGTGACGGCCGCCAGTGTGACCTTGAGGACGCAGCATGTGACCAAACCACGAGAACAAGAGACTTGTTCACTTTATTACAAAGTGCCAAAGGAAACATGAGTACGATAACGTCTAAATGAATGTCAGAAGCAGCTTTGACTAATGACTTCTATTTGAAACGGATGGGTGCTCAATAAGTTACGGTTACACACACATACATACAGAGTAATTAATAATAATAACGTGGCTGAAATACAGCTGGGATGAGCGGGAATTTAAGCGTTTTGGTCTGAACACACACACACACACACGCTTAGATAGAGTTCAGGATTGTTCCAGCAAGCCAGAAACAAGCTCTGTGACTAATTGGGCCAAAGACAGAAAGACCATTGTGATTTCATCCTCAGGACAGCAAACACTCACACACACTGCATACTATCTCTTTAACTTATCACAAACACAAAAATAAAACACCAATGACAAAAGCTTTTTCAGTTTTAGAGTTTAGAATACCTTTTTATCTGCATTCTCTTATTGTGCAGTGAAATGGAAAACGGCAAAATTATTAAGTTAACCGTTAGAAATTCACACCAAATCGGCCCATTTAGTTCCATATTCTCACATATTTCACCAAGAATAAAGGTAAGACCATATGAGCAACAAATAGACACAAACACACAGGAAATATTTGCAACATCCACAGACAAACATCAGCTGAGCACAGAGAATAAACTATACATGCTTACTGAACTATATGTCTGAGTGTTTTATATATATCTATGGACCCTATTTGGTCCCACTTTATATTAAGTGTCCCTAATACCTGTGTACTTACATAGTAACTAGATGTGTATCTAGTATGTA
>JAUCNO010000152.1:4694827-4706325 GCA_032353835.1 Enteromius viviparus
CTCGCGCTCACACACACACACACACACACACACACACACACACAGAGCACGTGTCATGATAGCAGAGCCAGATGGCAGCCCAGCGACCCAAGAGACAAACGACTCTCAAGAGACTTAGAGATGGGACATTAGGTCCCAAACGGAGAGAATGGGAGAAAGAAAGAGGAAAACTCCATTTCTCAGGCTCATCCCCAACATACATAAACACAGGAGACTACAGAGGAATTCAGCTTCAACAAACAGCAACATTTGACTGAAACTCGTTAAATAACCGCTTCCCATGCTCAAGAAACTTGCAATAAGAAACCGACAAATCCTGCACAAGAGCTGATGTAAATGAGAATTGACTGACTATGGGGTATCCCAGATGTAGGTCATGTGTGGAATCAATAACATGAGTTCAGCACAACAGGAAGTCAGGGGTCAATGCACGACCTCTGGAATCCTGTTATTCTGCCACCTCTTTCTTCCACTACCAACTTCCCATTTCTTTCTCTCTCTCTCTCCTCCATCCGTCATATTCCCGCCTTTTCCTTCCCCCCTCCAAATCCTCATTTCTGTCTGTCAGTCGGTTCCTCTTCCTGTCCATCTGTTACCCATGTCTTTTTCTATTCTGTGCACTCACAATGTCTGCTCCATATTTCTGTTCATATCTTCAACCTAAACCAGTGCACTCCAAAAATGTTTCCTTACAGTTGTACACTTGTTTTTCAGTACAAAGTCATTTATGCTTTCTTTTGAGCAGTAAACTATTTATGTGTCTCCACTTGATGTTGAATGTAAGATCTGGGTCTTGAAGCAAAAAAAAAGTTAAGATCCACTAATCTAGATGTTTTTCATTCTGACAACCATGTTTCCAACTCTAAAATCCCAAAGTTCATGTTCTTCCAATACTCTCTAAGCCTCTTTCCTTACGGTGTCTTTTTTTCCTCCTCCCTTCTTGTCTGACACCATCCAGACTCGGCTAGATGCTTTTCTTTTTGTTCTTAATATATCTGCAGCCTTTTCCTGTGTGATCCCACTTCTCCCTGTGTTCTTCCTCCCTCTTCCCACTCAGTCACAGGACTCACACCCTGCCAGTCTGGTGCAGCTTTCGAAAGCCAGTTATTAAATCATAAAAACGGCACTATGACATTACTATGACGTAAGCATATTAAACAACTTACCCAGCTACTTTATATGCAACAAAACTATGCTCATAATACATTAACAATCTTGTGTAATTAACCAACTCCGAGGCTGAAACATTAATAAAACATCAACATTAATATTTTTTTCAATCTGTACTACAAGGCAAATGTTTAGATTAACTGCAATTGTTTAATGTTTTTGAATGATCTCTTTCGCCAAGTATGTTTATTTGAACCAAAATGCAGTAAAAATAGTAATATTGTGAAATAGTATTACAGTTTAAAATAACTGTTTTCTATTTGAATATATATATATATATTAATGTAATTCTTGTGATGTAAAGCTGAATTTTCTGCATCATTACGCCAGTCTTCAGTGTTACATGATCTTTTAGATCTGCTTTGGTGCTCATAAAACATTTTTGATTATCATCAATATTGAAAACAGAGCTTCATCCAAGGACCCTGAAAAAATTAACTGTGTGTGTGTGTGTGAATATATATAGTCATATAGCCAGTTTTCAACATTGATAACAACCATTATTAAGATCTAAGCACCAACATCAACTCAATAATAAAGCACAAAATCAGCATATTAGCATGATTTCTGAAGGATCATGTGACACTGAAGACTGATGTTGAAAATTCAGCTTTGCATCAAAGGAAAAAATTATATTTAAAATTAAAATAAATGCGCAAACGATGAGCAAAACTTAAAAACTTGAGTGGTAATGAAAATATCCATTAGTGACTCAGTGAAGAACCTGATTAGCTGTGGGATAAGTATTCTCTCACCTCATTGGCTGAGTTCATTAAGTGCTTCCTAGTCAAAGTCATGTTTAGTGTGTTGTTATGACTCAGCATGGGAGTCTTGACAAACACAAAGTCACTCCTGCTGGAAAGCGTTGAGTAGCAGGGCCTGTAGGTCCTGGTATGAGGTTCCTGAGGCCCTCCGACCACCTCCATATATCTAATGGGTCCATCAGTGTTCAGCTGGAGGTGAAGGTCTTTATGGACTCTCTGCTGATAGGAGGGCCTGGAACGGAAGCCCGTTCTGGAGTAGCAGCACGCTGAACCGCCCTTGTGCCTGATGCACCGTACCAAAAGCACAGTCATTGTTAAGAGTGCCACCAACGTCACGCAGCCCAATGAGATGATGAGGTACAAAGTCACGTCTGTCATTCCTGTGCCCTTGTGTGGCGTGATACGGAAGTCTGTAGATTTGTCCGGGCTTATTTCTTCAACGGTCACCGTAACCGAAATGCTAGTGGACAAAGCTGGCTGGCCGTTGTCTCGCACAACCACTATGAAGTTATAAGCTGGGTGGATTTTTCCGCCCTGTTCGTCGTCCATGAGTTTTTGTGTGGTATGCAGTTCACCCGTGTGCGGTTCGATGCGAAACAGCGATGAATCATCTCCTGGAGTGATGCTGTAGAAGAGCCAAGCGTTGTGGCCGCTGTCGGGGTCAATGGCGACGATCTTGTTAACGCGATGGCCGACGGGGGCTCCGTGCGGGACGGTCAGCTGGAGCCCTGCATCTTCAGAGTGGGTTGGGTAAAGGATGGCAGGTGGGTTGTCGTTCTGGTCGACCACAAAAACATGAACGGTGATGTTAGATGTCTGCGGTGGCGCTCCAGCATCGCGAACCTGCACTTCGATCTTAAACGCGTTCATTAGCTCGTAATCCAAAGAGCGCATGGTGAAGATGTTCCCGTTTTCGGGGTTGATGTAGACGTATGAGGAAATGGGGCTGCCATGGATGATGGTCGGTAGGATGGAGTATGACAACCGGGCGTTGTCTCCGACGTCTGGGTCTGACGCTGAAACTGTTGCTATTGGAGTAACAGGAGTGTTATTTTCAACTACATCTACCGAGTAGGAGCTCTGCGAGAACACTGGAGCATTATCATTAACATCTGATAAACGGACCGCAAAAGCCTTTTGAGAGGATAGTGAAGGCGAGCCAGAGTCTTTTGCGGTGACAACAACAGTGTACTCATCAATGACTTCTCTGTCTAGACGTCCGTCGGTCACAAGTGTGTAGTGTTCTCCAAAGGCTGACTTTAGTTTAAACGGAAGCCCAGGAGATACTCTCAGTGTGACTTTTCCATTATCCCCAGAATCTAAGTCTTTGGCACTGATTAACGCAATAACAGTGCCGGTTTCAGCATCCTCCCGGATGGGGCTGGTCAGGGAGGTTAATGTCACCTCCGGAGTGTTATCGTTCACATCTATTATTTCCACTTTAATGTTGCATGAGCCCTCCATGGCGGGAGAGCCTCCATCCCTGGCTTGAACTGTGATGTCATACACATTGGCTTCCTCATAATCCACATCCCCCACAACATGGATTTCCCCCGATTGAGGATCAACACTGAACATTTTAAGTATTCTCTCTGGTGTATATTTACTGAATAAGTAAGATATTTTCCCGTTTATCCCAGAGTCCACATCAGTGGCATTCAGTTTAGTCACAAGCGTTCCTGGAGGAGAGTTTTCCAAAAGACTAACCCTTTTCACCGGCTCATCAAACACCGGCGCGTTGTCATTCACGTCCAGAATCTTAATGAGCAGGAGGGTGGTCCCGGATTTCTCCGGCTGTCCTCCGTCCACGGCCGTGAGCGAGAGGCGAAACGCGGCCTGTGCCTCTCGGTCCACAGCCTTTTCCAGGACGAGCTCTGGAAACTTACTGCCGTCGCTTTTGGTCTCCACGTTTATAACAAAATAGTCGCTGCTGGAGAGGCTGTACGTGCGTAGCGAGTTAATGCCCACATCGGGATCGCGTGCGCTCTCCAAACGGAACCGCGTTCCCGGAGCAGCCGCCTCAGAAATCTCTAGTGATGAATTCACGTTTGGAAACCGCGGCGCGTTGTCGTTGACATCATCAACTTGAACAAGAACTCTGTGAATTTCTAAAGGGTTCTGAAGGAGAATTTGAAGGTGCAAATAGCAAGTCGAAGTTAGAGCGCAAATGCGCTCCCTATCTATAGTCTCTTTAATAACTAAGACGCCGTTAGGATTTACCTCGAAATATTGCGCGTTAGATTCCGACACGACTTCTAGTTTTCTTTCCGTAATCCTCGTTGCGCTGAGACCCAAATCCCTCGCTATATTCCCAACGACAGATCCCGGTTTCTGTTCCTCCGGTACCGAATAACGTAGCTCACCGGACGCGACCGAGAGATGCATGAGGGAGAGCGCGAGGCAGACCACGGGCCACGAGCGTCTCCTCTCCATTATGTGCGATCCGGGGAGGGGAAAAGTTTTAACTTTTTCGTCTTGTAGAATCCATATTCCAATTAAAGTGGCGCTACGATGTCGCGCGTAACGCAATCCCATTCGCGCGGAGTGAAGGAAGAAGTTTAACACCATTCATGACGGCTGTAAACCTTTCGGGAAATCACAAGAGAGGAAAAAAAAACAGTCCTCCATCTAGCTCTTCTCCAAAACTCCCTGAATTAGCTGCGCCTCCGCTGCGCAACAGGGCGGAGACTGAGTCACAAAGAGGTCCGATCTAGTGCGCGCACACACATACACGGATAACACACAAGAGCGAGAGAGAGACACCCACACACTTCTCCTAGCGCTTGGAGAAACTTTCACAGCTCAGGTCGACCTGTTTCCAGCACAGATGCCAGTGATCCCATGTGGTTTAAAATATTTACGAGCCGAGATAAAGAACATTAGGGACTCAAAGGAACGCTGCCTATTTGTGAACACGGCCACAGACCACAAAACTATTGAAATCTTCTACTGACATCTCTGGCAATGTTGCATTACCAGGTAATAGATATGCAATTATATATTTTATAATGATGAAACACTGACGAGAAAATATACGAGCGCCATTTAATACATACAATATTCTATAGTCAATAGTGTACAAAACTATACTTTATAAGTCAAAGGATAATTTACAAGGACCCGCCACTAGACGGCGCAGTTTTCACTCTTTGCTATCTCAAAATATTTTAATAGTGCCCAGAATGTTAAATATTCAACTCAGGCGTAAAATAAATAAATTTCCACAGTTTTAAATTAGCTCTTAGGCTTTAAGAGCTTACTTAATGCCGCATCTCATCCACTGGTAAATCTCAAAAGGCCTAAAATACATCTATGCTGATCAAGTCCCTAAGGTCTATGGTGGTGCTGGGCCTTACAAAAGCAAATCTATATTTCATAAGACTACAGCACCAACAAGCATTCCAGTATCTTTGTCCTGTAAATTTTTTAAATTTACTAATTACATACATTAATCTTACATTAACCACATTACACATTAATCTCTAACATACTTTTAAGACACAAATGTTTTTTAATCAATTTATAAAGTGTTAGTGTGATTGATAGTTCTTATTCCTAAGCAGAATACAGTCATTAAGAAATTGTGTAATCATTTCTATAAGTGACTGTTACAGGGGAAAACATCTCAGATGTATAGCATACGAGGGATAGATTGAGAATAAGCAGACATAAACAGTATGCAAGTAGTACCATGGGGTGATGTGCTTCAGTCATTTTCATTGGATAGATGGGGATTTTGTTACTTTGAAATTTATACTTTTGACTATAAAAAATCTGATCTGTGGGCTTTATCTCTTTGCTCACAGCCAGCTGTGTGTAAACCAGATCATTTTCTGCAGAAAATAAAAGCAAGACAAAGGCAAATTCTCTTTGCCTTTTCATTTTCAGTCTTCACAATTATTTTATTCATTGATAAAAAATTCTACAACACCCCAAAAGAGTTTCCCCCCCCCCCCACTACTGCTTCCTGTCTACAGATGTTATGCAGAACAATGCATATCTTTATCTCTCCCTCACCACCAATGGTGAAAGAAGGCTGCATGAATGTCTTGGTCTGTGCAGTTCTGCTACTTTAGAGTTTAAACCAATCAAATATTCTAAACAAAAATATTATTATTATTATTATTATTACTACTATTATTATATGTAGTCAGTAATAGCAACAACAACATAAAATGGCACAAAAATAATAATTATAATAATATTTATAAAGTAATAAACACGCAATATTTTTTTAAGTTTCTGTATATTGTAATGCATTATTACATAAAACAAACAAATGCTTATGCGTGGCTTAGTAATTATAATTATATAAAATGATTTGATTTCTGAATCTAAAATAAATGTATAAATATTAAAGAAACAGAAATTGCACATTAGTTTAAGCTTTGCACTGAATAAGTCTATTTAAGAAAGATGCAGATCACACCTGTAACATTTTAATTGTGTTGCTATTGCGTGTCTTCAAATGTGATTCTTTAAAGATACAAAACTGTTTAAAAGTTGGGTGTATAAAAATATCCTTCATTGTTACATTCCAAGTATTTATGAATAAACATTATTAGTATTATTTTGGTATTCTGTAGTTTCTATATATAAATGTATATATAGGTGTAAAATCACTGTTGCCTCCTGGTCTGAATACATCTCTATTTGCTCGCAGTTGATTTGTAGACCTTTTAAAAATGTATGTTAAATTATAACCATGCGACTGACAACTGCACGTGTGTTTGCGTGTTATCTTTACCGCCGTCTGGTGGTGAGTTTTATGAACTGCAGCTCTGCGCAGGAAGGGACGGCACGAGCGGAAAACACAGTAAGGTACAACCGCATAGAGGCTAATGTACGAAAGATCCAGAACAATACAAATCTATATATTTTTATTTATTTATTTATTTGTTAATTAAAAGCAATAAACAAATAATTACTTAAAATATCATAAAACTTAACGCTGCATGGCTGAAAGAAAGCGGATATGAAATGTTGCTAACAGAGAGACTGAGAAGGGCTCGCAAGAGCTCGTTTCAGCACTACAGCAGCGGACAGCGACACTCAGCTAACGCCTGCTGCTGCGTGCGCGCGCACACACAGGTTTCATCTGTAATCCAATCAGCTCCCAGTAAACCAGTCAGCAACCCCTTCATTCAATGAAATTAAGCTCGATCCAAACAACAGTACAGTCTTTTGGTAACACAGACGAACTGTATAACATCCTCAGACACCTTTATCACATGCAACTCTGGTCTATTTAAAAATACAAGAGTATAAGTACCAAAAACACCAGAAAAACTGCACTTAGTCAATATAACAGAAGAATATGAAACAAAATGTGACAAACTATAAGATTTAAAGCCTTTGAGGTGCAATGAAACAGATGCAGCCTATAACTACAGTAAAGATCACGTGTACTGCCGGGCACACATTCCTTATTACTGGTATTTTCTAAACCTTTGAACAATGCATTTACTCAAGTATCCACTCAAAAAAACCAAGCAACCAAACAGAAATTGACCATTTATATTTCTCTACAAAAATAACAAATGTAACATTATATAGTAGCTATACAATAAAAAACAGATTTAAAAAGTAGAAAAATAAAATGTGTGTATGACTAGAGGCAAGAGACACACAAAAGTAAAAAACTGCTTGGGTGAGAAATGTGAGTTCTTCGGTGTTTTCTTACCTTGATTTGCAGACGCAGGTCAGACACATGAGCAGGAGGAGAGGGTACCACAGCATCAGCAGCAGCAAGAACATGAAAAAGATGGAAAAAGAAAAAAAAACATTTCATTAGAATAAATAAACAGCAGAGAAGTGCAGGACCCTCATACTTACCAAACCCTTCAGTCTGTGACATTTAACAGCTCTAAGCAATACATAACCATGTGTTTGTTAGTCACAGAGACCAATGAAAGAAAAAAAAAAAGAAAAGAATGGGCAGAAAAATAACTCTGATGAACACTGATTTCAGATATTAATAATTTAAACCTCCTCCATATTGCTCTCTTTCTCTCTCTCTCTCTCCATCCCACACACACACACACACACACACACACACACATAACTCATGCTTCATAACTGCAGATAGCATTACAGAAAAAAATAATTGCAATGGCAAAAGTCCTTAAAGTATTGTGAATAAATTATCTAGTGTAAATGTTTTATTAAACGTTATTAGACATGAAGATGTGAACAATATAAGCAGATTGTCTTATTGTGCAAACGCTCAAAGCATTTAGATCATGCGCTAATGATTATATATTATCATTTATATTATGTGTGTGTGCATAAATTAATTATTTTAGAATAGTTATTCAAAGAACAATGACAAATTAATAAGAACAGAATTTCAACTCTCACTAATGCAATCATGCTACACACACTCGTTCCTTCCCCCAACACACTAAACCTGAATATCTGGCTGCTGCATGCCTCCATCTATAACAGGGGTGCCAAAGGCCTTGAGCAGCACCTCACATCATCACATACAGCTCTGAACTTTTCACTGCCCCCCTGTGGACTCAAGAATAATGGTACAGCCCTACCCATGAGTCAGCCTGTTGCCGTGGCAACATCATCCCACCAAGGGATAGAATATGGGCCAGAAAGGGAAGGGGGGGGGGAAGCACCACAAGAGAAGCATGTATAAACAATTATAAACACAGAACAAAGCCTATTTATTCTCCACAAAACCAACGGCGGAAATGACCATCATCTCTCATTTATGCACAAACAAAAGCTCTCATATATCATACCACACAAAGCTAGAAATATAATCAGTGTAATCAAGGATTGTAAAAAAAAAAAGCTTGTAAATAAATAAATAAAAAAAGCATGTTTTTGGGGTGTTTTTTTAGACACCAACTGACCGGCTGTGCATAACCCATAAATATATCAGACAAAGACTGCAGGGAGGTGCAGGCGGAGAGGGGGAGGGGAGAAATAAAAGACAGGAGGAGAGGAAAAGACATGAAGGAAAGACAGCTTCCCTTTATAGGGAAATAAATAAATTGCCAAAAGTCCACAAATTATACATTAAAACATTAGATTACTTTTAGCGGTTTATGTAAAATAGTTTTATCTGAAATCAACAGAAACAAAAAAAAATAATAAACATTAAAAGATATGACCCACATTCAGATATAACAAACAACAACAACTAGTATAAATGGCTTTCCGGCCACGTGGTTTTAATTTACTGTCTGTAGACACAGGTCACTGAATGTGTGTGTGTCCTACTGTCTCACTGGCCTTGATAAACCCAGTTTAATCCTTTCAGAGGATCAGAGTGCTGAAGGATGAGAACGCACACACACACACACGCTGCAAAAACAAACACAAACTCACACAGAGTGATGCGTCAAACCAGCACGACTCTGTACGATGTAGCTCACATGCAAGCAAGAGCATGTGCGTTTAAAATAGCAGCAGTCTTCTGGGAATCAACCCTGCTCTCATTAATCTGTTCTGAGAGCCACACCGGTTCACAGAGCTCACAACATACAGATTTCTTAAGGAGAGATGCATTGCTACATCAAAGTGAGAAGCAGAATTCATTTAAAGATGCTCAAGAGACAAGAAACAAACTGTTTTTCTAACAAGAAACACATTAAATGCTTCAATATTGCTATAACAAAATATAGAAATTAAAACACCTTTGTTTAAAAAAGAGCGTTAGAGTCAAAAACACGGTGTCCTTCAGCTTTCATATCAGCTTTTACACAACGACGACATGCCAATTAAGAATGCTTTGAAGCCAGAAGTGCATTTCACTGATTTGTGAGGAAAAGCTAAAGAGCATGTGGATTTATGATGTACACTAAAGAAAAGGCACTAATAAGTCCAGGAACTGAAGATTAGAGAAATGAAGGCCAGATGTGGGACACCCAAAGGCAAAGAGGGCAACGGTTCACACGGTCACAACCGGAGAAATGCCCACCGCACACAAACATCAGGAAAAGTGTCTGGACATGACTGACTTAGCATATGATTCTAAAAACACTAAAAACATTTAAACCTTCTTTTTTTATTATTATTTAAGAAAAAAGACATGAAACATGACTAAAATTGTTATTTTAAATAGCAACTTTCCATAGTAGCAGCTTCCAGCACATCTGACTACCATATGTCTCTTCTTTAATGTGCTGCAGAGAACAGAAGCTGATAATGAGTCTGCTCAGAAGAAGCCAGTAGCGTACACTGGAAAATAACCTGAAATTGCTCCCAAGAAGCAAATATATTTCTGTAATATGGCACATTAAAGAGTGAAGCATTCAAGTGACGCTACTGCCAATTCATCATGTGCATGTCTGTTTACTGTAGAAAAACATGAGCAAGTCTGTTTCTGCATTTATGAGAGTTATATGTTAAACAATAAGTATGTTTTTTTTTTTTTTACAGGTAAGGCTGTCACAATGTGTGGTTAATCTTCATATTCTAGTGTGTCTGCATTGCCTGTAGTCACATGGCTGTGATGCTTTATAGATGTTCTTATAGTAGTTGTGTCTCAAAATGGCTGCTCTCATCGCACTGCAGTGGTTTTATATAGAGATGCAGAGTGTCTCTCCCATCCCTGCTTCAGTTTGTCTACCATAACACATCTGCCTTATGGTCTGTGTATCAGTATTTACTTTAGTGCCACGGTACGATCAGGCCAATAATGTGTGTGGAGCAGAAAATGGGTCAGTGATGAAAAAAAAAAAATAGTATGCAGTGTCCCTGTTCTTTCTGCAACACTCTCTCTCCTCTGCAGAACTGCTGTTGGAACCATCAGAATCTCCAGCATTAAACTAAATCTGAAATATTCAAGAATGCAAAATATCAGAGCTGGCATTAAGTTACATGGCAAGTTATTAATCCTCTGATGAAAACAAAGATTCGGTTTGGATTTTGCTGCATGAGCTTCGACTCGTCTCACAGCAAACAACCCCTCCCCCAGACCTCTGCAGTCTCAGATCAGAGCGCATTTCCTGTTTTCTCCTCCTGACTCCTCCACCGGACACATTCTACAGTGATTGTGTTCATAAGTCACTGAACTTTTCTATGAACACACATCGGCTACAAAAGTATTTAGACACTGAAGCTGCACAAAAATGTGTGAATGTCAATACACTAAACCAGAAACATCATTATTTAAATAAATAAATAATAATACTAATGTGTGCACAGGTACACTTTAAATCAATAGATTTACTGTTAAAAAACGAATTTGTATTTGTGAAGCATTATGGGATAGTATTCAGAGTTATTGTGATTCCTCTGTGTTTTTTTTGTAGACCTGTGTGAACTGTTAGCAAGTCACATAAGCAAAGCTCACCTCTGCACTAACATCTTCTGTATTCCTGTCTTGCTTTGGCACAGTTCTTGTGCCACTCAAGTCAAAGTTTAAAACACTTGGATTGGAGGGCCGCAAAAACTTCAGATCACTCTTTCTGGAGTCAGTGGTGCCACACACTTCATAATTGTACACGTGCTGTAAAGTTCCTGCGCCCCCTACGTCTGCGTAAAGAGGCGGATAATACGGAATAACTGGAAGATTCGCTCCAGATTTGTAAAACATCCGCT
>JAUCNO010000152.1:4766071-4781412 GCA_032353835.1 Enteromius viviparus
CGCACGTTTTTTTTTCGTGGTACTGACACGATTCTTACTCGACTTTCGTGAATCCAGCACGAAAAGATGCATCCAATGGAATGATAGTTTTACATTCGTGCTGGAGTTACGAAAATAATGAAATATTCGTGTCCCTGACACGAATAAAAAGATTTAGTGCTAATTTCGTGATATTTTCGCGACCAGCCGTGCGACTGGGTTGACATTTTGCTAAAGGCTATAGGCGAGATGAGACAGGGTCTTTAACTGGATTTTGAGAGCAGCTTTAAAAACAAAATGAACAAATAAAAAACCCACTCCAACTCTAACTGCAAAACTATCTTTCAGCATTTCTCTACATTTAATCATTTAGAATCAAAACTATTAGCCAGTCATGTAAAACTTAAAGTGAAAAGATGCTAAAAACAATAAGGCGCACACGCTATGAGAGTTACATGATTACAAATCGTGAATACAAGACATATCAAGCACTTAAAGTGTTAAAAAGACATTATGCTTGTCTACATTACGTCAATTAATGCTTTTTACATTTAGACAACTTCCCTTAAAATTGCGAAAAATAAATACATTTTGAATAAGCACACAAAAATAAAATTAACCACTGTTGTGGTTTTATAGTAATGCAAGCTGAAAACGCTGCACATGGCATATGGCGGAAGGACAGCATGGATGAAGAAAATGATTTCACTAAATGACTAAACGACCTACCTCAATATGCTATACTTTATTAAAGCTTATGAACGCCAGTAATGAAGCTCAAAATATGCCACGACAGTATACAGATGCATTATAATAAATTATAATAAAGACTTACGGTGCAGGACCAAGGACAGCGCCACGCGCCAGCGCTACTCTATAGTAAATAGAAATTTCATTTGATGTTGATTTTTGTATTGTAACTGCCTTGGGGATTAATATCTTTAGAAGTTAATTATCTATATTAATAATCTCTCTCCAACTCTTTACAAAATGTAAACTGACATTAGTATTTACAACGTTGTAAAAAAATATATAAAATATATCATAAGACTAATCACTCTATTATTTGAGGAGCACTTTGGATATTTTAAAATGCCAGCCAAACACACACCTCCCTTCATTGATCTGCCATCAAAAATAATAAACATGCTATATGCAACACAAGCAAATACAAATAGACAGCTCACCATTTAACTAATGTTATAACAGCAGCATATATTGTTTACATGAAGCACAAAATGTTTTGATCAGGTGTGGAAGAAAATGGTAGGTATTGCAACAACCCAATACGAAGAACAAGATAATAAGCATAACCTTATTTTGCGTTATGCTATTATAATACGTAAACTATATTTCACTATTATATCCTTGCTGTTCCACTTTTGGATAGAGGAGCAAAGAGCAGATGGAGCAAAGCAGCGGCGCGCAGTGAGTCAGGCTGGAATTACAGGTTTATCTCCTGCGCCACACATCAAACAGTTCACACACCAGCACCTGCATCCCAGACGAAGAGTGAAGCTTTAGCTTAAACGTGCTTTTCTTATTCTTATTCTAGAAAATGGGGATGAACAGTTTACTTATCTACAAATTGGGAGTAGGTTAATGTGTTAAAATCGTTAACTACCCTAAAGAATGGGTTGACTTTTTTTTACTTTGTTTTTTGTGGCTAAAATACACAGAAGGAAAAAATAAAAATACAGTAACATAACAGACAAAAAAGGGGGGTCAACAAAAGGTCAAAAACATACGAGGCCATGGAGCACGCGACCTTTGAAATGTACTTGCATGCATACAAGTAGGCTTTAAATAACAATTACGAATTCATGCAAGATTTGAAATACAATGTACTTTCAAACGTGTCAGGTGTTTTCATACCAAAGACTTTCCCAAATGCTCCTCGGTTCCCTCCTTTCCCACCATGCTGTAGGCTTTTCCATGATGGCGAACCTCTACTGATTGACGGTTCACTGGCTGAAAGGATGTAAAGAAATTTGCTGTGAGGAAATTTCACGTCTCTTTTCAATGCCCTTTCCTCGCAAACTTCTCTTCTTCTCGTTTACTCGGATGTTCGTCACTGATTAGGTAGGTCTAAGTCGCACGAGTCCCCACTACTGGCGAAACCCCTGCAATGACGTGAATGGTAACGTCATAAGATCACTTGAAATCCGTTATGGAGTTAATTGATTGCATTTCCTACTTTAGGATTTTAAACGCAGTATTCTGGATGTATGTAGGTAAGCTTGTGCGCTGTTTGAAGTTATTTTCAATATCATGTTTTGCGTGTGGGTAAATGAAGCGCTGTCTGCGGTGCAATAACGTCATAATTGTGGTGCACTGCGTGGAGCTCCGTCGATCAAAACGAGGGTCCATGAAAACGTCCATTGTCCACTTCACAAAGTGACAATTACAAATAATTTGATAGTAAAACAAACTGTTGCATATTTTATTGCAGAGATAAGTAGGTCTATATTTATAGTGTATAACACGCAACAGACATTTAGAAGTTGATTTTATTTTTAAACAAAAAAAAAAACAATATACCTGTAAACAATTTCTTTACAACATTAAACAGCAGGTAATTAAAAGTTCTATACGTGGTCGACATGCTCTCTAAACACTTGGGCCAAATGTAAGTAGTCAAGTGCAAGGACGGCAAGTGTGGAAGGGCGCATCAGTTTTGAAAAGCTTTAAAACACACACACACATGGACGATGAAATTATTATTTACATGATCATTATTTGAACACAAAGCAAAATTAAAATAAAATTGAATAATGGATCAATTCAAGCTAATTAAAAGTTAAAAAAAAAAACAATAGTGGCATCACGTGATCAAACACAGACATCATTCTGATTCGTGAGACATGCACGTTTAAATGACCCAAACCATAAAATATATACCACATATCAACACATACTGTCAACTTCTCAGTTTTGTATGATATCTTTTTCTTGATACCCGGGCTAGTCTTTCCCACTTAATAAAAAAAAAAAGAATTCTCTCTCTTTTTTCAAAATGTCACAATTACTAATAAAGGCAATAAATGAAACAATAGCTATTTGTTTCCTTATTTTGAGTCCCCCCAAACACACACCGTGAAATGCTTACAGGCGGTGGCGCTGTTTAGTCGTTTAGTTAAATTTAAGCAGTATCTAAATATGTGTGTTTCCTTGGTGACATAGATACCAGATTTTAACACTGGGGTTGAAAATAAAAGACATAGGTTATTAATTAATTACGAACAAGACTAATAAAGTCTTTTATGTCATCAATTAATAGTGGTTTTTCTGAACATCTTACAGCACGTTTTTTACTGACATCAGTGTTAAATCTAGAGTTATATATTAAAACTAATTTTGAAATTTATTTAATTTCATACATAAATGTAAATGGATTTATTTATTAAAATGGCCATATATATATATATATATATATATATATATATATATATAAACGTGTATGTAAATGTTTTTTTTTTATACAAAATTCCTGAATTGCAACTAGGCATTATTTCATCTGCCTAATAATTTAATACACTTTTTATTAATGTTCCATGGATGCCTGTAGCTTGAATGCTCATTATCTACAGCTTCTACCACAAAAAATAAAAAATAAAATATGAAAAAATATTAAAAAAACATGAAAGCTGTTACAACCTTTAGTTCAAAATCTCTTTTTTGACATTCTGAAAATTTGTAGATAAAAATAAAATTTGCTCTGAAGTCTGATAAGACAATATTGTCCTTGTCACTGAATTATGAAACTAAATTACACTAACATTAACTGTAAACCTATTATTATTATTTTTTACATATCATTTTCACATTTCATCAGAATGCAGCTCCTTTCTTCTACGATCTGTCCATTGAAATGTTTTTTTACAAACTTCATACAATGCATACATATTTAGTGCATCTAATACTCCTTAGTAAACACCTTTAGTAAGCAATCATTTGAAGTCGGCCTCATGATACTTTAAGCTAGTTGTTCTTAGTGAGTTTAGTGTTCATATGTATAATAATGTTTAAAACAGAACCTACATGTTTTCCTTTGCACTTTGAAATTTTACACCATATTTCTTATTCTTCATATAAGAAACCCACAATTGTACATACATAATAAACTTGCACAGCCCTCCTGTTCTGATTCATGTTATGACTGAAAGTGCACATCAAGGTGAATGTTCTAACCTGTATTTTAATCTACTTCCTGTGGTGGATGGCAGTTTAGGCAAGAGTTTCATTTCTGATTTATGACAACCATTCATTTAGCCGTCACTGTGTCTTTGAATTGCAAGTGCGTAGTCTCGGCAGGATATGCATGCTGAGTCATTCAAGCTTAAAAGAGCAGAACAGGAAAAAACAAAAACACTCACCTCACCTCACCTCACTCCCCGAACGAAGACCCCCGATGAATTGTTAAAGACAGGTGACCCATAGGCTTAACTGTTACCATACACAAAGTGTGTACCGCTGAAAACATGAAGTGTACAATCAAGGAAGCTTAACTTCAGGAAGCAGATGAGAATGTCATTGATGGGCTTGATTACCTACAACTAGAAATAAACTGATTGTGAAATGTCCTGGATTTAAATAAATTGGAAATAAATATTTGAGGTTTCTAGGTGCCTAAACTGAATCTTAAATAATAAATAAGTTTTAATCCTGACTAATCCGTACAATTTAATTTAATTAAAAATACCAGTATATTAACATAATGTCGTTCTGAATTTAAGATAAATATCTATTTTAGCTTAGTGTAGTTTTAGTTTAACTATTAGTTATCTATTCATTACTGCTGAATTTGTGACCTGCTGTGCTGTAATGCAGTTCTAGTGCCTTTGGCCATCACTATCTCATTATAATGTTGTTTGTTTGTTTCTCAGCACAGGCAGCAAAAATGAGAAGATATTCAAAACACAAACTGGTCACGACCCATAAATAATTGCTTCTGGGTGTAGCTCCCATGAGAACAAGAAGTTGTATAAACTCAAGTTTATGAGGTTAAATGTTTCTAGAACTCCATGAAGTTTTGAGACTGTCAGCAACACTACCTCTCTCTTCTTATTGTCACCTTTATGTCTCTTCAGACACTCAATTCTGAACTGAATTGTTGCCATGGAAATTCATCCCATCATTGTAGTAGCCATGGAAACAGCCTCCAAGATTACATAAAAGAGAGGGTGCTGTGAATGTATATACATATGATTTTTTTTTTTCTGCAGGCAAAATTACAAGCTGAACTCTTGAACCTCCCTCATGCACCAACACAGACACATGCTCACCCGCTCACTTTCTCTGATGTTAGATTTTTTGAATATATGGAACACAACAAACATAACTCTTTCTGAAATGTCACGAGTCAAATGGCTGGAAGTAGCTCCAAACCAAAGAAAGATACAAGCAATGCACGAGTGGTATAGATAGATCTTTTATATGACCTTTCGTTAACCTCACAGAGGTGCTGAAAACAGTACGATCATTAGCATGAAAGCAGACACTGCTAGAGAGAGCATAATTTCAGGGCAAGATGTCTGCATTAGAAAATCTCTCATTGAATTCTAATCATGATTACTGTCATCAAAGAGAGGGGCAGATGAGTAGAGAGAAGTGAGCTGAATCTCAGCCTGCACACATACAGTCACTGCTTATATAGATACACTGAACATAGATTAAAATGTATTTGGTGCCTTAACTGCATCACTATATATTGGGGCATATTTCACATCAGGAAAAAGTGTCAAAACAATATGCATACTCAATACATTTTAGTTTTGTTGGATTTCAGTACATTTCAATGCATTTTATCGGTGTAACCTATCTGCTAGTTACCAAAATTAATTATTAACTCTATTTTGATACGACAAAAATTGTTTTCCTGGTGGTGAGTTAGTTAAATATGTTATAGAGAAGATGTGTTGGTTGACTGGTAAGAATTGTACCATTTTGTGCCAAAATTTTAACAGCCTTGGCCGGCCAACCAAATGTCTGTACAAATTTTGAGTACAATAAAACATTTGCTTGTTTGGAATTAATTGAGATAATAATCAAGATACTTAATTTAGATACAAATATAATAAAAACAATCTAACATTTTACTTATTATTTTGAACTATTATTTAAGGGACATAATGGCATTTTCCAGCAAACAAAAGCATATGTGAGATTATAAAATATATTGTCTTAATGCTTTCAAAACTATGTATGAAGAATATTGTCAGAGAAAATATAATTATTATCAATGACATGAAATTTAACCTAAATTATTAAATGACTCAAATATCAAGTGAGGGCAGGTAGTGTTTTTCTCTCCAACTCCTCCAGACGTCTTTCTTGCAGTAGGAGTTTAACACTTATTTTTGGCTGCTGACAGATAATAAACAAAATATCACCAAATGAATGTTTAGGTTCATCGTCAGAATTTCAACAATTGGCTCACAGACACAGAAACACTGACAATATTTCACATTCTTAAGAAAGAAAAGTTTATTCGTGATTTATAAACAAAACACATTACCACTTTTCCATCATAACGAAAAAAAGAAACTAAAAAGAAAGAAAAAAGAAAGGAATGAAGGTCACTAATTCACCATCACATATTGATGAGCAGGTGTACAAAAGAAGAGGGCTTTACAACAGATGAGCGCTATTCAGTTGGACAGTACAGCGCCACCTACTGATCACCACCAGACAATAAGAAAGAATGACAGCATGAACGCTCACTAGATACAAGCATACACTACATATATTGTATTTTACACCAGGACATTTTTCCTGCTTTTCTTTTTGTTTCTTTGTCAAACAAGTGAAAGAGTAGGGATAGAATCATCATACATAATTTAGCTACAATATACAGTGCTAGTTTGATCGGTATGTCAAAGCCAAACACAAAAGTTTTTTTTGTCTTTTTTGTTCTCATAAACAAAAAATGAAAAGAACAAGATAAAAACGAGAGCTTCAGGGCATCACACTACAGAGCATTTACAAATACCAAGGTTTAGTAATGTCATAACTGTCCACTGTAAGTCGGTGCAGAGGTGTCAGTATGCAAAAGGCTCAGAGACGGTACATACACAGATCTCTTGTGTGAATAATGAATAAAAACTAGAAACAAAAATAGTCAAATCATAGCCATCTATATCTATATTCGTATATATCTCTATATAGTAAGTGATTTCTTTCTGGTAAGGTCATGCAGCAGTCACGTTTGAGTAATTGTGACACCGGTTTGAGATGTTTTTGGGTGTGTGGCAACAAGGTAGGCAGGCAAGTGAGGGAACCAATAGCATCAGAACACAGACGCGTCAATGCCGCTGTAATCAGATACTAGGAGGCATGGGGTGGAGACAACAGTCTGATCTTTGTAGAGTATTATTGATGCAAGATGCTGAATTATCATAAATGATTGTTTTTATAACTGTACAAATGGTTTGTGTCAATTCTGAGGTTTAGATACTTGTGTAAACACTGGATGTGTCTTTGAAAACCTTGCTTTGTTTGATTGAGCAACCCGATCAGCCCCACACAGCTCAAAAACAATGGCTGGATCTGTTAAAGGCAGACGGGCCGAAATTTGTTTGGTGCTGCTAATGGCACAGAAATTACACACTTCACCCTCAACATCGGTTCAAACTGGCAAGCCACTATTTTCACCTCTACGAATCTCCACCCCTTGCCTAAGCTTCACATGTGTCTTCTCCCAATCCTCCTCTGTCTGAAAATGAACCGATGAGAGACCAGCAGAAAATACAAAGTCTTGGACAGAGACAGAGGTAAGACTGATTGGACAGCACTGGATCATTAACATATGACAGTGCTGTGAGAGGGGCTTCTGTCCTCTGCAGGGGGGTGGGATTTGACAGGCGTTGTCTGCATTTCTCCATACTACATGAGTACACCACAATGTCTAGAGCTAGCCTACCCAGCAGAGAGATCAAGAAAGAGACAGACAGACAGAAGCTCTGTACAGTAGCAATAAAGTTCACTTAAAGCTTATAAAAACGGCGCACAAAAAACCCTGCCCTTCAAATTTTGAAAAGCCCCAGCTAATATGTTGTGTTCTTTGCTCTTGGGGTGTGAAGGGAGGTTTTGTGTATAACATACTGAGCTGAGAAAGCAGGCACAAAATTAGGGTTGGGATGACAGGGTCAAGGACAGTAGGGAAACTACAGGTATGAGGCAATGCCACAGAAGAAAAAATCATGGCATAACCCACATGCCTTTTCTACACAGGGTATTTAAGGATAGTTTATGGGTTCAAAGGTGTTTAAGGTTTGGTGAATCAACAGTAATACTGTTCATAATGCATAAACATTCTCTCAGCCATCCCTATAAACAACAGAGCTGCTGAAGGCTCTTGAAAAGCTGATTTCTCATGAACTTTACATGATATTGACTTGTGAGTGTACCTCTCCAACTGTTGGTTAACCAGAAGGCCAACCAGGTTAGAATCATTTCAGACTTGAAGAGGATTTGGGAGTCGCTATAGGGATTCACTGATTTGTTGACCCTGTTCACTAGATGTGTGTCCTTAAATGTGTGTGTATATATGGGACAAAGTATTCACAGTATATACTTTGCCTGGTAACATTTGCTGGTAACAAAATTAAAGCAACAAAATAAAAGTGCATTCCATCATTCGGTGTACTTACTTTTTTTTTGTCTTTTTTGATAAAACACTTTTTTCCCCCGTTTGTCCAGGATGTAAGATTTTTTTTACAAGTGAAAATGTTTCAAAGTCTCTTGTTTTAAAGGATGATTCTTCAATCCCACACCAGAAGTGAATGAGCAAAAGCGTTAATTCAGCGTCTTCACTGCTTTACATACAGTGGTGCCAAACCTGCGTATTTACACCAGTGCGTGTCCTGCTTCCATAATGTCTAACTTTACTCTTTTTTTAATCCCTTTTTTTTTTCCACGACAGCACATGTGAAGCGGCACACAGCTTACAAACAAATTAGATTTTGTCTCCCTATCAAAAAGATTGGAAAACAAAAACCAAGAGGATGAATAAGACAGACGTACCAACAAAAGTCTGACAGACATTTAATGTGGTATAGCGGCTGAGGCATAAGGTAATCCTAATTAATCATATAACAATTCATCATGTTAAGATTAATCAATTACTTCATTAAAAGGAAGGGGAAGCTATCTGCTTAAAGCCGAAAGATCGGATGTGACAGAAAATCACTTCAAATTTATCAGATAGATCCAACAGAAAATGTTTGTTTGAGCCCCAAGTATTGATTTTAGAGTGAGTAAAGACATGTTTTGTTCTACAGACTTTTGTTGAGACTTCTGTCTTAAAAAAATCAGCTCTTTCTTTAACTCCTTCCTCTGTCTCTCTAATCATCATCATCTTTTCCTTTCTCCCGCTTATCCTTCTTCTCCTTCTTCTTTTTCTTCTTCTTCTTGGCCTCCTCCTTTTTTCCAAAGGTAATAAAGTCGCTCTTGTCATCTCCGTCTTGTCCTTGTCTGATGGAAATAATGGCTGGAGAACCAGGGATGATGAAGGCTTCAGGAGGAACCTCACCGGGTTTCAGATGTGGAGGGCCACCAGGACCCGGCCCGTATCGAAAATGCCAACTGTTGCTGTCCACTCCAGCACCTACGGGGGGAGAGACCTCTCCACCTTCATTATCTACAAGAGAAAATGAAACCATCTATTACAATCAATAACAATACCCTATGGCGAACAGCATTAACAGTCAATAATGAAAATGTTTCAGGTATGATGAAGGTGCTCTGGACCCTGAATAAGCAAAGCGGAAGACACTTGTCTCTCTGTATACATAAATTATATCTGCCTTTTCTACGCTGCAGTAAAGAGCTTAGCTCCAGAGGCCAGATAGTGAACCAGCAATATTTAGCCTGAGGGAAAGAAAACGCTTTGCAGTACTGCTAGATTATCAAATATTATTCAGAAAAATTAACTTAACCTGTTCATATTCAGCTAACTTATTAAAAAAAAAGCACACGAGATGTGGACCAACAGAGGCACAAACTTAACATCTTTCACATCATGCACTGGGGCATTTAGTAACACTGTTTTATAATATCTGGAGTTCATTAAAATTATTTATTCATACTTAAACATTCTCTGATTGTTACCGTCATTGCTTATAGTGTAGCGAACATCGAGGTCTTTGTGTTTATTTGGGTAATAATTTTATTGAGTGGACATATCGTCAAAGGATCACAAGCTCTCTACTTGCTTATTTGCAGATTTTACTTAATTCTGTTCTTACATTTAACTTAAAATACATGTATTGCTAAAAAAATACTCGTATATATATATACTGTATATATGTATATGTATATGTACACACACACATTCGGTATATACAGCATAAATTGTCATGCGTGAAATTCTGTTGTCAGCCTACATGAGGAAATATGATGTTTGCACTGTCCGGTGTCATGCTATAAATGAAGCTCTGATGCATGTTTTTGAAGATTTTATGGAGAGCTTATCTTCAGCACAGCTGACCTAGGCATTGGGTTGCGTCCCAGCGCTTTCTCGCTAGATATCTTGCCTTTATCTGTGTGTTTTTAATGCCGTTAGGCCTCATCTTACCATAGCAAACTGCAAACCGCAAAGTGTTTTCCATAGCCTCTGAAACCAGAACAATTTTATTTGTTTCCATGTTTGCGTTCTTTCTGTTTGAATTTGTTTCCCCATCTAATCATAACGGTTAGCCCAACTGCTTTGTTTCTAAGTTTTCACTGTCGCGTTTGAGGGCTCTTTTGTTTCATATATACTTTGGTGAATATGCATGATTTAATCAAATATCGAAAGTATGTCATGCAGTGTAATGTATTTATGTCTTTAAATGTAAAATACTGTGGTAGCTGGTCTGATCTATGTTTGAAATCCCTTGTGCACTGCTGAAAATCACTCTCTCTTTCTGATAAGCAAGTAATCTCATTTACAATGACACTGGATCACCGCAACATCACTTAATTTAATACAGACAACACCTTTGGCATCGTATCTGTGTGCAGGTCTTTGTTTGCACTTTGCCTTTTGTCTATAGCTTATGTTGCGGTGAAGATTAAGATGGATTACAACCTCGGAACCATTCTGACTAAGATATCTGTGAGTGAAAGAAGGTCTGCGTTCAGGATTGTGGGTGTGGAATAAGAACAAGAAGCAGGCAGCCTCCATTATGAGTCCTCAGGGAACTGACAACCCTTCCAATCCCTCAGCAACACAACAACTAAATGCCCAAATGCGTTGTTTTCTCTGTTCTTTCTCCCTCTCACACTTAATCTTTCATCACATCCAATCTTCCTCTATCCATGCCCTCCCATTTTGTTCCTCTCTTTCTTTAGTTGTCTTTCTGTCATCATAAGACATAAAATTCACTAGTGCTAATAGAAGCAATGTTAATTAAGATTATTTATAACAGGTTTCAAAAGTGTTACATTACTGTATTTATTTGAAAGACAGTATCTTACAGTATCTGCCAGGGGGGTGAAAACTTCTGAACAGGATGGAGATGTGTACATTTTTCTTATTGTGCTTAAATATCATATTTCCATTTAGTACTGCCCTTCAGAGGTTTTCCAGAAGACAAAACGTTTGACCTGTATAAAGATTATTTCTTCATTATTTGCACAAGTTGCTTTACCGTTTTAAAAACTGGGAGTAGCTAGTATTTTTGCAAAGTACAGCTTGAGAGTAATTTAATTTCCCAATACATTTACATGGAATACATCCTCCTCTGCATATCTCCATCTCGTCTTGACCTTTCGTGTAACGCAGTCCATGGACAGACACACACTATTCTAGCTAGCAGATAATGAAACCAGTTTAATAAGCTGCATGACAAGGGCATGATTATTATGGCCAGTGAAAGATCTAACTCATAAAAAGATGATGGGGAGAAAATCGAATCGTCTCATCATTAAGAAAACAACATGAGCATGCCGACCCCCACCCATCTACTCTCTATATCTCTCTCCTTTCTCAAGGAGGAGTGGAGAACCATGTTACATAATGCTGAAGAGGAGGTGAGGAAGGGCAGTCTGAGGATGAAACATGAGCCAATTCCAACGCTAAACTCCTGAAGGAGCAGATTTCTGATCAACACTTTAGAGCCAAGGAATTATAGGTTTGCTTAGATGAGACCACAACGCTTTTGAACCAGTATGTGTGTGTATGCGTAACAGCAGATGATGTGTTCATGCTTTCGCTGCATGAAGCACAGGAAATTGGCTGATTTCACATATAGCAGCTAGTCTGAAAATGACAAATGTTTAATCTATAATACGAAATAAGTTTAGATTATAATGCATCTTTGGTAGCTGTCAATTTCACTGTTCACAATTTCTTAGTGATGGTCTGTGTATGTGAACTGCATGATTTCACATTAAATATTGAACAGAAATTATATTAACTTTGATTTACCTTTGTGTGTGTGAATAATTAAGCATGTGTAGACATAAAATATTAAGTAGACATGTGCATGTGGTACTGATAGAGTAGTATGAATATAATCACACTGTAGGTTGTGTTTGTGTGTCGCACACCTTGGTACGTCAGGCTCTAGTAATCCTGATAAAATAAGTGCCAGATGGCACCGCAAGCTTTCTCATGAGCCTGCCAAGACAGCAGTGCATGTGTGTTGAGGACAGTTCTGCTCTCTGTAATAGCTGCTTATTTTGAGAATAACGCTGCACATTTTAATAACCCCGTTATATTGGGAAGCACACAAAAACATCATTGCACAAATAATGCATAAATAAACAAATCTCAACCTCATATAAAAAGAACACCCCATCCCGAAAAACCTAAACAACAACAAAAAGAGATGAATACAAACACTGACACAGAAAGAGAGGGGTTGTCTTGAGCTGACTAAAGCCCCTGGCGTGTTCTGGAACATTCCACTAGACCTACAACACACACAGACAAAACTACAAAACAATCTCACACAGCCTTTCCTCTGTGTCACTGATTGACTAAAGTGAGTGATAAAACCAAAATCATAAAATTACTACAAAAATCAAACCTGTTCACTTTTTTATTTGAATATTATGTGAGCAATTTGACACTCAATACCTCTCACTATAACTGCTTTCGTGTTATTATTATTACATATTAGAGCTGTCAGTTTGTGAGAATGAATATACATCGCATTGTGCAAGTGTTTCTGTGCGCCATATGGCGTTGTAGCTGTGGGCTGTGCAGGTTGGCCCACCTGTAGAGATGATCTTTAAACAGACCGATCAGGATAGGTCACACTCATCCACCCATTCATTTATCTCTCTATTCATCCATCTTTAAACAACCTGTTATAACAGAACAATCACATTCACAGCAGAATTTTTTTTTCTTTCTCTCAATTCATACAGCTTTACTGAAAAGACTAAACTGAGAAAAACAAATTTTTTCTCATCCATCTGTCCCCATTTCACCAGTCCTCATCCCTTTACACTTCTTTCTTGCCCTTACACGCACAGCTTTATCTTGTCATTTAATATGACGTTCTGTTAACTCTCACATTCAGCCACACCTCTCCTTTCTTTCCCTCTCCATTTTGCATTTCTCCTTTACTTGTTTCTCTCTCACCCTCCCTTTACTCTTCCAGCACCCTTTTCGTGGTATGAATGGTTGCCGTGGAAACTGCCTCCTCCAGTGAAATCTGGCTGTGGCAGAGACACTGATGCAAACTAATACAGAACGCTCTCTCTCTCTCTCCAATGGTCAAATACTTCTCTCCCCTAGCAACAGAGGCAGTCACAGCCCCCTCCTCTCTGCATCTCTGTTTTCTCTTCTTTCACTCTCCCCCTCGGTCACCTTTTTTCCCTCATTGTCACTCTCTCAATCTCTCCTTCCCTTAGGCTGTCTACCTGGCCTCTGTCTCTGTCACACTGGTTCACTCTAACATTTTACCGCATTTCAGAGAAAAAACAGGAACAAAAAATGTGACAGACACACAAAAAAAATAAAATAAAAAAAATAAAAGAGTTAGACCGAAAATGAGACACACAGCTTTATCCTATTTTCATTACTTTAATTCTGTAGATCTATGCTTTGGTAGTTTTGCCCATCTGTTTCACACAGCAAAGAGACAGAGAGAGAGAGAGAGAGACAGGGGCGTTGGTTTCTACAGTGTTTTGCACGCCAGAGCTTAAAAAGCAGCTCATAAAAATGCAGAACATAAAACAAACCAGCACTGCTTTACACCTCCACAGACCTAGTATTCACATTACCACCTAAACTGACAAATCTCTTGCTGCTGACAACAAAACTGATGCTGGTATCTGATTCATGTATGTTTTTAATCACATTATGCTGTTTTAAAAGGTTGATTCAACCAAAAATCAACATGCCATAATTTACTAATCAAGCTCTCCGTTATGCTCCAAATCTCAGCAAACAATAAAAATGGTTATTTTGATTCTTACACTATACACTGCAAATGCTGTTGTTCATAAATCTCACTTATATTAATTTTAAATGTTATTAGGGATTCAGATAATTTTTTTTTTAAAACCACTTTAATGTAAATTAATTTAAAATGAATTATGTACATTTTAAGATTTTATTATTTGCAATTTTTTTATTTTTATTTTATTTTTTTATTTAATTTTTTTATTAATAGGCATTTCATCATATTTGTTTCTAAACATCTACAGTTTTTATGTTTCACGTGACTGATAAACATTCTTAAACAGGCTTGAACACGATGAATGCAAAACTGCAGCAGTAAGAATGGTTTCATTAAACAACTTCAGTTAAAGTGAATTTTACCACACAAATACATCACAACCCCAATCATAAGGGTCAGTTCTTCAAAATCGAGATTACTGCACAATCTGAGAGCTGAATAAATACCCTTCCATTGATGTATGGTTTTCTTGAAGATATGGAGTTTAAGAGTGCAATAAAAAATAGAAGTTGTCCAAATAAAGTTCTTCGCAATGGATATCACTAATCAAAAATTAAGTTTTAAAACATTTGAGATAGGACATTTACGAAATATCTTCATGGAACATGATCTTTATTTAATATGATTTTTGGCATAAATGAAAATCAACAATTCTGACTCATGTATTTTTTGCTATTCGTACAACTTTACCCGTGCAAACTTAAGAGCGGTTTTGTGGGCCAGGGTCTCATATATATGAAAATAATAGTATGGAATAATTTATTTTAGGAGCTTAATAGACTTAAAAGATTGGTAAATTTCTGCTTTGTGTTTTACGGAAGAAAGATGGTTTGGAACAAAGAGAAACACCATATACTAAATAATATAGAATTTCAATTTTTGGCATAAAGGAAAGGAAGTGACTAGTGGCCATGTATGGTTTCCCATACTAGGAATTTGTGCTCTGCATTTAACCCATCCAAG
>JAUCNO010000152.1:4786234-4807695 GCA_032353835.1 Enteromius viviparus
TTAGTGTATCGATTATTTATTGCGACAGAGGGCACAACAATATATTGCAATATCGATTTTTTTTCCCACCCCTAGTGGGCAGGTGCTAAAGTACTGCTGGAAAAGGAAATCAGCATCTCCATGAGGCTTGTCAGCAGATAAAAGCATAAAGTTTTCCAAAATCTCCTGATAGATGCCTGCCCTTGACTTTGGAGTTGATAGAACACAATGGATTAACACCAGCAGACGCCATGGCATCTCTGACCTTAAAAAACTTTACACTGGACTTCAAACACTTGGATTCTCTGCCTCAAAAATCTTCTTCCAGACTCCAAACCTTGATTTTCAAATGAAATGCAATATTTACTCTCATCTGAAAAGAGGACTTTGGACCACTGAGCAACAGTCCAGTTCTTTTTCATCCTAGCCCAAGTAAGATGCTTCTGACATGGTTTCTGGTTCAGAAGTGGCTTGGTAGCCCTTTTCTTAAAGACAATTGTGACTCTTAATGCACTCTTTAACTTACCTTTACTTGACAGTATTACCAAGCTTGCGGTCATCCCTGTTGCTCGTGTACCTTTTCCTACCCGATTTCTTCCCTCCAGTCAACTTTGCATATACATCACTCTCTAAATGTCAAGCCATTTCAGTAATGACCTTTTGTGACTTACCCTCTTTGTGTCTTTTGGACCATTGCCATGTCAGCAGTCTTCCCCATTATTGCAGTTTCTAACAACAAGAGATACAGTAATTTATACTGTAGGGATGGTCATTTAATGAAGCTCAAATCATCTCATATTTTGAGATACTGAGTTTTTCATGAGCTGTAAGTTATTATCATCAAAATGAAAACAAAATAACTTCTGAAATGTTTAACTTTACATTTAATGAATCTAAAATATATATGCAAATTTCACTTTTTGAAATTAGTTACATAAAAATGAAATTTTTCGCAACATTCTCATTTTTTGAGATTCCCCTGTATATAGATAAATTTACTGAGGAAAATCTTTGTAGAAAATCATTAGCCAGGGCCAGCTGTCAGTTTTGCAGTTCTCAGTGTGTATTCCAGAGAGCTGTGCCATTTTTTTTTCCATTAGCTGATAATGTTGATTTTGATGTTTTAGAAATATGTGGACATGAGTATTTTCAATATAATGATGGGAAAATAAGTGCTGATGCCTCACAGGTTTATTTATAACTTTCCCAGGAAGTCACAAGGAGAGATTGGATGTTCAAACTGGTTGGAAAGGAGACTTTTCATGTGGGTGGTACAAATACAAAGGCCACTATTAACATAGATGCAGTGAGTGGCTTTGCATATGAATACACTCTCGAGATTAATGGACAGAGTCTGAAGAAGTACATGGAAAATCGCTCCAAAGTTACCAGCACATGGCTCCTCAACCTTGATGGCATAGACTGCAGAGTGGTTCTGGGTAAGAAATACCTGGTCACAGGTACCTCGAATAATTATGTGATTTGACTGGTCAGTGATGAAGTTTTCCCTCTTATTCTCCCTACAAAAAACTGATTTATGTATTTTACTAGAATGTAGAATACAAAAGTAAGGATTATCATTTTTTTCATTGATATAAATGGATTACACTGAACACAATAAATAACACAATCTGTTATTTTGCTCATACCGTACAGCTTTTCTTTTAAAATGCTGAAAGTCTTTCCTCGCTTAACCCGTCACCTCCTACACAGCAGCAGTGATTAACTCTAGGTTAAATCACAGTTAAAAAAGGATTACAAATGCCTTTAAGTAATTATAGGAGAAGCTTATTTAGCAATAAAACATAAATATTTTTAATAGTTGTTAACCTCATGAGGGTCCTTGTGAACAGATGGATATCAAGCTTTAGTAAACATTAGCACTTACCAACCAGCTAATGCCAGTGAAGCATATTAATATAGGAAATAGTTAGATAACACTTTTAATTTAGGGACTTTCCAGACCTTTGATTTATGTGTTTAAATGGCTTTTATAGCAGAGGTGTAGCAACAAGTAGTGTACTGGGAAACATATTTAAAGACTAGCCATTAAGATATCAATCATAGGTCCTATACACATCAGAATAAAATCCATCTAAAATATCAGACCAATTATTTTTTTTAATAGGGAGTGATAGTTAACGTAGAACCGGACATCAGGCTGATAGAAAGAACTTTTTTTTTTCAGATGAAGAATTCAGTATTGTGCATTTCCTCCCAGTTTAATGTCTTAATATGCAATTTTAATATAATAACATCATGGATAATTTAAATTATAACCTAATTTTGTGAACCAGTTCGGGAATTTTTCATACAGGTTAATCATTACCTGTGGTAATTTGGCTTATGACTTTAATGCTTTTAAACAACAGTGAAGTCTAACTTTCAGCTGAGCATTATGGGGATCTAGACAAGTCAAGTACCAACAAGAAAAGCTTAGCACAAGACACAAGTATTGAATCGCAATGGCAAACACAGATAATTCTGATTTCGAGAAAGAGCACTTAAGGTGAGTCAGTGAGCCTAGTTTGGGAAAGTAGGCAGTGGTGGACAGTAACGAAGTAACGTTAGTTGTACTTCGTTACTGTTCTTAAGTACATTTTTCAAGTATCTGTACCGCAGTAGTTTTAGTTTTTAGCAATTTTTTATCGTACGTACTTCACCACATATTTGTATATCACGTGTCTCCGAGCGAGACGCAGACGAGCGATTCATTAACAAACTGATTCTTTTTAATGAACCTATTCAATCGCAAATCTCACCAAACGATTCATTCTCGATTTGGAATGATCCGATTGCAGCTGTTCGCAATTCGACAGCTCACTGATTCAAACGATCCGTTCAGAGCGAGTGTCCAGTGAACCGAACAACTGGTGCGCGCGACTGATGATGCTAAAAGTAAGTTACTAACTTTAACTGACAATCATATTAAGGTACAGAATGTCACTTTGTTACACAGCATTAAAGGGTGATCTATTTAAGTCTACTGAAATGATCAACATCAGTGTCTCTAAGTCAAAAAACTTTCATATTCCCTGCTGCTGTAATGTTAGCAGTTTTATTAAGAGTTGTTTGTGTTTATATTGTTTATCTTTGTTTATAGTGTTTATCAACGGTATATATTTTTAAATATTGTTTGGATCAACTAGCCGAGTACACAGATATGAACGTTTATTCATAATCATATACTGAAAATAAGTAAGTATTGTTATCCAACGTTAATGCTGATTAGCTAACAAGCTTGCTAGTGCTAATTTATAGTCATTTTTAGATAATATCCAAATATTTTTTATATATATAACATCTCAGGGGAAATAGAAACGGATTTGATATTCAGGTACTAACGTTATCTCCAATTAACAGTTGTGTGTACAAGTGTGAAGTAATGCCCTCTGGGGGCATTTGGCCAGGAGTGTTTACAACACAGACAAGGGTTGAGGGGAAAAAAAAGAAAATATAATATTTTCCTTTAAATGTTTATCCTAACTTATTCTCATGTCATATATAACGTTCTGTGACATTCTGCAAAACAATAGCCTACGCTTCAAAACACTTTTTTCTTCAGCTTCACATTAAACATTACTTCATCATGCTCGTCAAAAATCTATTTTGAGCAGTAAGATCATAAAAAAATGTTTTATTTAAATTTAAGTATAGACTGTATAAAATTGCAAAATAAATGTATCAGTACTTTTTTACTTAAGTACTAAAAAAACAAGTACTTTTGTACTTTCACTCAAGTAAAATTGAAAAAGGAGTACCTTTTACTGGAGTAAAATTTTATAGTATGGATCTGTACTCTTACTCAAGTACTTGATTTGTGTACTTTGACCACCTCTGGAAGTAAGATTTATATTTATGTTTTTTTATCTTTATCACTCTTCCTGCAACTTGCTAATTGATTACTTATAAACTCTTTCATCCTTAACAGAGAAAGATACGATGGAAATATGGTGCAATGGACAAAAAATGGAAACCGCTGTAAGTCCAGCATATATTCATTTAAATTAATTTTCTTTCTTTTTTTTTTTTATAATGCAATTTGTTGCCATAAGTTAGTGCATTACGTATCAAGAACTAATTTCAACCTAAAATTATAAATGCAGCTAATTGTTTTATTGTCATTTTATAACACCTATAGCATTAAATAAAGTCTGTTTATTATTATTATTATTATTATTATCGTATTTCATTAGTATTATTGTATGTTACAAAATATAACTATCCCCACCTAGTTGTTACAGTAGTTTTAGCTAAAACCTTTGGTCACCACAATCTGTAGCAGGTCTGGTTCTTTGAGTATAAGTATTAATACAGTTGAACAGTTGATCAGTTTTTGATTTGAGTTTTAGAGGCATGTCATATATACTGCTATCTTGTTTCGCTGTGGAGGAAAAAACAATTCCATCAGACTGTAATTGCTTGCTAGTGCATTTAGCTTGTAATAAAATAAGCAAAATAAAACTCTAAATCTACCATTTTATGTGGGTTAGGCCTAGATTAAGTGCCTCAACAAAATCAACAAAAATGTGGATCGTTTGGATTACTTATTTTTAACAATGACTCATATGTGACACTGTCAAAGTAGATCTGGTCACAGCCCTGCTGAACATACTGGTTCAACAACATATGAGACTACCATAGCTACCATTCATTCACGAGAAAATATTTATCTTCTTTGTCTTTTGCAGGGTGAGTTTGTTGATGACGGCACAGAGACGCACTTTACTCTGGGTGACCACGACTGCTGCATCAAGGCTGTGAGCAGCGGCAAGAGACGAGATGGCATCATTCACACGCTGCTAGTGGATGGCATGGAAATCTCAGAGTCAGAGTGATCTGTGCGAATAAGTGTTACAGTTTTTCTATTATCCATTCTCATGAGAAGAGTGTATACGGTATGTGGATGCTGTGATCTCATGTTCTCAAGTATGACCGCTGATCAGCATGTGCTGGTTCAGTAATGAACCATTTTGAGGCATGAGAGACAAACACAGTGTACTTTCATTGCTAGATACCTCACATAACATCAGTGGATAAGTTTTTTTTAACCTATAAATAGTCAATTTCTCAATTTGATGTGTTTGTTTACTATCATCAGTAGAGTTATCTGTGACACTGAAAGATGTGAGGATCCCTGGACCTTTACTGGGAAGTTTGATATAATGGGCATGTCAGGTTTAGAAAATATTTTTATTCTTTGTGAGGTAGCATAATCATCTTTTTAAAGCATTGTGGTTTAATAGTCTAAATGTGAATTAAGTGTGAACATGTAATTGTTTAAAATATTTGGTACAGAATCTGATCTAATCTGACCAGCCACTGACTCATAAATAGGGTCAGACTACAGCAATAATGTTCAATAGGATCACAATATGTTTTCAATTCAGTGACTTTGTGTTTTTTGAGACACTATGGCTCAAGGCCCAGGGACAAGCAAAGTTACTCATTCCTGCCATTCAAGCTTCATGTGTCTGTTGAATGCAAGATGATGTGACAGACTAGTCTCCAGCTGGCATCAGCTTCCTTCTGAAAATGATCTTATGTTGAGATTGAAATGAAAAATGAACAGTATCTAAATATTAATTAAGCTATATTTCCTTTTTAAAAATTTTATTTGTTTTTCCCGGGTAGAATAAAAAATTGTTTTGTATTTAAATGCTCTACAGTGCCCTCCTTAAGTATTGCGGCAGTAAAGATTACAGAATGTCACATTCTGAGTCTTACATACGATGGCAACACACACAAACAAGAGGCAAACCTCTGACCAGAACCAAAAATAGGCAAGATTAGAGTTTACCAAA
The DNA here is from genome assembly GCA_032353835.1 of Enteromius viviparus. Classification (NCBI taxonomy): domain Eukaryota; kingdom Metazoa; phylum Chordata; class Actinopteri; order Cypriniformes; family Cyprinidae; genus Enteromius; species Enteromius viviparus. Next base: position 4,792,018 of record JAUCNO010000152.1, read on the forward strand.
AAGCACAAAGGTGAGTCAGTAGAGTTTTGGAACTTACAGTAGTTTTATGGACAAAGATAAACCTTTATCTAAGTGATAGGGAAGTAAATGTGTGGTGAAATAAAGGAAACTTTAAATGATCCTAAGCATACAGTCTCATCTGTAATGCATGATAGAGGTGGTGTCATGGGAAAACATTTGATTTGATCAGGACAATTACCCAAAACACCCTGCTAGTTAGGCAAGGAGTTTATCAGGGCAAAGAATTGGAAAATTCCTAGATTGCTCCAATTAAACTCTAGATTTTAATCCATTTGAACATGAATTTCACCAAATGAACAAAACAAACGTAAGGCAGAAACTCCCTAAAACAAGCAACAGCTGGAATTGGTTGCATTGAAGTCTGGTAAAAGATTTTCCAAGAATGAGTCTGGTAATGTCTAGGGGTCGCAGACTCACTGCTGTGATTAAACTCTAAAAGTGCCGTCCTTTTTATATTAGGTAAAACATGTATGTGTTTAAACGACTATTCTGTAGTTGTCTCATATTAATCTTTTAACATTTGCAGATGTCTTGTCTACACAGCAAAAAAAAAAAAGATAATTATAATTTTTAATTACTGTCCCAATACTTATGAAGGAGTCTGTGTGTGTTTGTGTGTGTATATATAGGCTATGTAAGTATAACTGAAGTATTAGAATATCGGCATGAGATGTATTTTCAAATCTTAAATAACAAATGTTAAATATGTCTTGTTATGGTCATATTTCTGTAATACATATTTTTATTATTATCATAATATTGTATAAATTTCATCATGACTGAATTTTTGGTTGAATGTTGGCATTTATTTATAATTCAGTTCTACAAATCACACCACATGAATAGGAAAGCCTATTGAAAATAAGCCTACTGATACAATAAAACAGTTAATTTGTACTGAATTAACTAATGAATAAATGAAAACATAGTATGAAATCACAAACTTAGAAGAAAACCCATTTATTCTCATTTGCATTAAACATGTTTAAAATAAAAAAGCTTTTTTTTTTTTTGGAATATTATTTTCATCTAACCCCACTATGTTAAGAGTAAAGACTACCAGCAATTAAAGCAAGACCTGTGAGGAACAATCTGAAAAAAGGAGGAGCAGTCCTAGTCAAAGGATTTTGGTTTGATACATCACAAAAATGTGAATTAGACTAATTATTACAAGATCTTTACCCCTTATTTTCATTTTTGCACAGTATTAACTGTCTGATGGCTTTTTAAAGAGTTTGGTTAAAATTAGTGTTTTAAAATCTACATGCAATTTTTAGCCACAGAATTATTTAGCCCTTTGTTTTTGCATATTGCTCTGTGCAGCTACACATGGGTTGATTTGGCACATATGATCAGGTATTCAGGAAGAGCTTGCTGACTGCTGAAGATGACATATGTCTGCCCCATGTCAGACAAGCTATCATAACGATTCAGAGGGTCCCCACCTAAGAGAGGGGGCAAGATCATATCTGCAGAACCAATTGTGGATTTCCCAGTCAGGACCTGGGCTTGAATGATGTAGATGTACTCCTCATTTTCTTGCTTCTTCCACAGCTTCATTGCTCCATCGACTGTACCACTGAAGTATATTCCACTGCCATACCTTTGATCTAGAAATGAAGAAAACTATTTTGAATGAGGATAATCTAAAAAAAAGTCTTCAAAAAATAATCTAAAAATATTTTAGCAAGAAGTGCCTTCAGAAAAGAACTCAAAAACCGAATTATTGTTCTGTATGTCCACATTTGTTACCTGCAGGAGGTGCAAACTCTTTCTGAAAGCCTACTCTGCAGATGAGCTCACAGAACTGACCAGAAACACACTGGTAGAGATGCTTTGGTTTGTCTTTCATTCTCTGCATATTTTTTTCAAAAAGCTGCTTCAGCGCAATGTTCTGTAGTATCTCCATCTGTAACAATCAGTGAAACCACATACATTACATTCTTTTAGTACCACAGCCTTGTTCTAAGCTTCCTTAATGCTGCCTTTGTGTGTTACAGTTGAACAAAGAGGAAGACAAAGAGCAAATAAAAATAACACGGACTACATTAAGTGAAAAATTTGTCTATTAGTTAAAACATGTATATATGGCTTATCTATAGAAAAATGTAAATGGCTTACAGCGATGTTCCCTCAAAAAATAATTATAGTACTGTGGGATGGCAGCTTACTCACCTTTACGATACAGAGCCCACAAGCACTAACTGCTTTTTTTGCATCTTTTCCAGCATAATCATTCTTGGTCACAGGTGTTCTTGTATAAAATTTGTCAAGAGGTATGAAAGGAGCAATCAGGCCTGTGTTGTAAAGATTGAATCGGGTCATAAACTTAACATCAGCACGAAACTGAAAATAAATATTCAAACAGTTTATTTGCATTTAAATTATTTGAACATACATGTTCTTTCCACTCTTCTGGTTTTCCCATAGGCATCAAGCAAAGTTTTGGTTGTCAAGTTGACACTGTGGTTTTTGAACTCAACGTTTTTATTCCCTGCCAGATAAGCCTTCTCCAAAACTGCACTGATTTCAGGAGTTTGTATCCAAGGGACATCTTTACAGCTCCAGCGAACCACAGAATACAGCATGTCACATTCTTCTGCTCGGACGAAGTCCTCCTGTGCCTTACAAAGCATGGACTCCACCTCAATTGCTGCACAACTGACATCTGAAGAGCTTCCAGTGATGGTTATCCCACCTTTACCATTCCTGAAGAACTCCTCTATGCAAACATTCCATATTGTTTGGAGAGAGAGAAGATGTTCATGGTCGTCTTGTCCAAAATATATGACATGGTTATTGTTTATGCTTTTATTTTTTGATGGATTTAGCATATTAAAAGTCCACACTTTTGCTTCTCTCAGAGCTTCAGTGGAAGCACTGTCGAACTCAACAGCTGGCATTTGATGTGCTGTGGTTTCCTTGACTGCAAAAGCAAAGTGCATTTGAGACAATACGAGTAAAGGCATGACACTGTAAAATTAGAAACATTTAAAAACGATGTAATTTATTTTGCTCACTTTTCATGTCATCGCGTACTTCTGTGGACATTGCAGCTCCCTTCCTCATTTTCATCTCGTGTTCAAAAGCCTAAACATTACAGTGAAATCCAACATGTGAAAAATTTTGATTTTCTACTTAACTGCTTTTCCACTTGATTCATTTTAACTGTGCTGCACATGATTTATATGCATTCACTTAATCATATTTTAGCATACCGATGCTGACTAACAAATGAATGTTAAAGGGGCATAAAAATAAAATGTGATGGCTAATGCTAACTGGCTAACTGAAAAGCTTAGTGCATTATTAGTATATCACCTCCATCATTTCCTTGTCCTTAGGGAACACAACAAAGTTCACATCCAGTTTGTTCTTGTAATCTCTGGCAAATTGTGCTACAGTATCTGTCATGATTCTGGCAACATCGCATTTCTTAAAGCCAAGATAACCAGTACCAATAGCTGGGAAGGAGATGGACTTGTATTGAAAGGCAGCTTTCTTCAAACATTCCAAGACCACTGTGTGAAGAATCTACAGACAACAGGACAGATAATAAGTAGAGAGAGTGACAGGAATTGCCTGAATTACCAGTAAAAAAATCCTTGCTACCTTTGAGGCATTGGGATCAGACGATATGTTGCATACAGTATGATAAACTGATTGACAGTCCAGATTATATCCCTTTGTCACATAGATATTTGAGGAATAGGAGACTTTCTTTTTTTTTATCTCATCTTGAATCCTGCTGCCAGCCTTCTTCAAAATTGCTTTTGAAACCAGCCCAAAGGACAAATCACAGCTCTCTGCAATGGTATTCACAATTACATCAACCTGGACATTAAAGCAAAATGAAAAGAAAAATAAGTAATGTCAATGTAATTAGCAATTCCAAGTTTTTATATGGAAAAACAAACAAAACTAATTAAAGTAATGAGCTACTAGCAGTTAAGCAAAAATATACAAAACAGTTTTAAACTTTAAACATTTTTAATCGATTGCTCTTTTGTTTAATATATTTAAGTCTTACCTCTTCTTCTTCAATAGCCCCTTTTTTAAGTTGCAGCATTACATTCCCTAATTGCAACTTAAGGCCAGAAGAGAAAGTCATGCTGTCCTGAACAGCTGCACTAAATGTGCCAGAGATACCAGAATGCCCAAAAATCTCCTTAACTGCTCTCTCCATTTCTTGGACTGAGGGTTCATCATTATTGACCAGATGGATTTTAATGTTGCCTTGAAATGATCTTAATTCATCAAATTGCTTTATAGCCTTTACAATGACGTCTGCACAGCGATCTCTTGGAAAATTGAAAAGGCCAGAACTCAAAGCAGGAATTGCAACAGAAGAAATGTTGTTCATTAAGACAATTTGTAGGATACTGTTGATAGCATTATATAAGAGCGGTGCAGCTTTATCAGTATCTGACTTGGATGGGTATGGAGACAAGCAGGGACCAACAGCATGTATGATATATTGACATGGAAGATCTCCAGCAGGAGTGAGCACAGCTTTACCAACTTCCACTTTTCCTTGTTTTTTTACAATCTCATCACTCCATTTCTGTATTTTTGGTCCCCCGGCATTACTCAGGGCTTGAGCAAGACCACCTCCATGTTGTAGCTTCTGATTGGCTGCATTGACCACAGCCTCTACTTTATGACGTGTTAGATCGTCTCTCCAGACTGATATTTCAAATCCGCTAGACAGCTTTGTGGAGTATCTCTTCTCAGGACTTAAAACACCACTTGTGTTACTAGCAAAGGAGCCAGCCTCTTCCACATTGCAGAGAATAGCTGTGCAATTAAATTTGACATGAACAGCATGACAAAAGGCTTTTCCACACTTTGCCAGAATAGCAGCCTGTTCTGGAAGTAGTTGCATCAGACCCTGTTCTTTGTTACTCATGGCTTGCAGCTTCCTCAGGACACAGATATCTATAAACTGGGGGAAATTAAATATTGATCATTATAAAAATACATATTTGACCACAGATTCATTAGACAAAATTTACTACTGGAAAGTCTACAAGATTTTCTGTCAAGAATTTCTGTCTTAATTTGGAGCTAATGCTGGAAATAAGCCTCTATTGAAGTATCAAATAATATTAAACTAGATAAAGTGAAACTTTGAATTTTAAAAATCCCCTTGAATATTATATAATTATATAATATAATTGAATATTGTGAAATGTTAATCAGATCCCTACTCGTTTGTATTCAAATTAAGTCTTACTGGACAGTTCAAAGACACCACACTTCCTTTGAATAATTTCTTAGTCCTACTGAGAACTAACGTTACTGTACATTTTAACAATAAGATTGAACATGTTAACATTAGCAGACAGTTAACATGAATTTATTATTTTTTAAAAAGTGAGCGGTACTCTGTTTTACCATTCAAAAAAAAGCACAAAATCACTGTTTCTAGCTGGTGGAATGATCTTCTGAATCCTATCCAGAGTCAAAGTCCAAGTCAAATTTCCTGAAATATTTATATTGTTACATTCTTAATCACTCGGTGTTCTAGTTTGAATTATGCTTAACAATCTTCGAAACTTTGTATTAAATATAAAGGAAAGCTAAATGTAACATTAACCATTTTTAATATGTGCTCAAAAAGGCCTATATTGCTCATAGTAAGTTCTGGTTGTAAAATGTGATTGGTTACACATTCTGATAGAAAGTCCAACAGGGACCTTTCAGGATTATTTGACTAAAGTAGTTAGTGAGGTAGTTAACCCACGACTGACGAAATAGACTGTGCACATATACATAGCCTATATAAGACAAACACTGATATGCAAATTGAAAAGGACATTTTGGAAAGCCAGTCACCAGTCACGTTGATTGTATAATGAAAAATATGCAACATTCTGTTTCACAGAAGAATTCATACAGGTTGCATTTATTTTTAAATGTAGCCTAACCTCCAGTGGACATCCCTTAAGACAACAAGTGTCCATATCCATGTATCCAGCGTGCAAAACAATTCCACATCCCAAGAATCATTAATATTTCTATTAACAAGAAGTAGATTTTTTGGGTTGTGCAAGCACTGATTGAAACTAAAGCAACATAAATAGTGCTTAAACCGCGAATATCCGTGTTTGTAACATAATAACAGATCCTGATCGCGAGGAAACAGACTTCCCTGGTAACGTTAGCATGTAAGTTAACTTAAGTAGCTAATACATATATTTTTACATTTCAGATAAATCTTACTTTGGGTTTGACAAACGACTGTCAAGACAGGCAATTCCTGCAAAACAAATAAGTTACATAAAAAATTCGCTGAATTAAAATCGAAAGCGAAAGAGTTGCGCAATTCATTGCATTAAATGCACATACGTCGACAAAGTAACCAGCAAATGTTCGCTTACCTTTTTATTTCCTTTCCTGAAAAACTACTTTCTTCTCCCTCGCTCTCTTTCTGCCCAAAACAGCGCGATTTCAACCTTTCAAAAAGAGACAAGCCAGGTACTAAACGGGTTTCAGCTTTAAGTTGAAACTGCAGGCTATGCTATGTTGTTGGGAAAAACCCCGCCTGACAGAGAATTCAAAAGTGAAAGTTTAAGTCTTTACACTGACTTCGACAACACCTCAGTTAGTCAGAAGACAGGCGGACATGGCTACAGCCGACTTTCCATACCCTCTCTGCGTGGAGTGCGTGGACTCTCGCAGTCACATAATTAAAAACAAGCTTATCATCTATTTCCAAAGTAAGAAATCTAGCGAGGGAGGCGACTGTGTTGTGGAGTACCCTGTTTCTGGAGGGCACACAGCGACTGTTTGGTTCAAATTAAAGGAAGGTAAAGTTTAAACGCTTATCTGAATCCCTGTAAAATATCATATAAAAATAGTGTTGTTTTAATATTATACGTGTCATAGTTGTAGCCTGTATCAAAACGTCATGGAGTCACTGTGGTAGAAGTCCAAGAAACGAAACTGCAATTGCATGCGTGAAGATGCAGATGACAATGTTTGTTCACTGATGTATGTTCTTAACGTTACATTTGGCTCAGTGAGACAGCGGGTTCTGGACAAACAAACACATGAGCTCAAGATTGGGGGAAAAACTGTGAAATTGACTCTGAGTCTCCCGTTATCAGAGGCCTCGGTTCCTCAGGTGAATAACACGCCCAGCTAACAATAGCCTACTACTAGCCTACTAATAATAATAACAAACACAACAACATATAATCATCACAATTCTGTATCGGACCAGAATAATTCTTATTTGGAGTAAAAACTAAACTTTGTTTTTTAGGAATCAACTTCCTCGGCTGGTAATGTTACTATCACAGAGGGTAAGTCACCCGGTTCAGAATAACGCTGTTTTGCTGTCCTCTACTGGACACTTACTACAGTAGTAGGTTAGTCAACATTTAAAGTGCTAAGTTATGCTATGAGGACAACTTTGATTAAAGGTTTTGATCCACGTCAGATTTTGTATACTATATGTATATTTACATTTGCATTTACATTTTAGTCATTTGGCAGACTCTTTTATTGAAGCAAGTTACAAATTAGGACAGTAGAAGAAATCAAAACCAACAAGAGCAACATGCAAGCACTATGACAAACCTCAGTTGATATATAGAAAAATAAACTTAGTGTGTATACAAGTATAAACGTTTAGTTTATAACATTTTAGCATGTTATAACTTTTAATAATTAATAATAATTATTTAAAATAAATATTACACAATTATCTGTTCTAGGATCATGTATATAGCAAAACATAATATAAGTGCCTGACTAGTGCTCTATAAATCTAAGGCCTGGTTTCACAAATGGGGCTTAGCATAAGTCAGGACTAGGCATTAGTTAAATTTAAATATTTAAGCAACTTTTACAAAAATGCCTTGTAAGAAAAGATTACAGGTGTGCATCTTAACACAGAAAAATGACACTGACATGTTTTGAGATATGTCAGAGCAAGATATTTTCATCTGAGACCGCTACAACATGCAATTTAGTCTGGGACTAGCTTAAGCATTGTCTGTGAAACTGGGGGAAAATAAACGGTCGCTGTGAGTTTGGCAATTATTTTAGCAACATTTTTTGTTGACCCTGGACTAACCCTACCACTGTACTTAACCCTACCCAAAATGTATTCCTAAAATCAGTGGGAAATTATAGCTGATTAACAAGCACATACCAAACACTAATCATAAGCCTAAACAAACATTTCTTGAAATGGAACCTTGGTGAAATCATGCTCACCTTAAAAAGCAGTAGATAAGTAGGCTGTCATGATTTTCAAAACAGGAAAATGCATCTATTCTGCAGCTATTTTATTTTTTACATTTTATGTCAAAAATAGATATTTTTTTTTTTACATTTTATGTAAAAATACATACGCAGAGTGCATACTAATGTACTCTGTTTTAAAGCACAGTTCAGCTGTGTTCTATTTGTAAATGTTCATTACAACACCAAAGTAAGTACTTTGGGTTTTAGTGTGGTCAATATTAACCAAAATATTTGGTTCAGATATCCTCTAAGTTGGGGAAAACTTTTAAGTCTCACAGGACCCTTTTGTCACATTCATAAGAGAATAATAATAATCATATATTGCTATATTGGTTTGAAGAGGTGTAAGATAAAGTGAATGTGGAATTCAAAGATGAATACATTGTGATCGGTAGCTCAATATTTATGTCTCTGAATTTGTATCTTAGCGTGAATGTTCTATGATCATCTCTGAAATTGAAAAGGGTTTTTACCGAGGATATACAAATCTTAGGAATTAACTCTTGATTCCCAAAACCTCTGAATCAGTTGTTTTCAACATGTGGGACGCGGCCCCCTTGTGGGCCGCGCCGGTACTGCAGGGGGGGCGCCAATTATTATTATTAATAGACATTGTAATATGGTTAATATAATAAAAAAAATGTCAAGTTTGTTGATCCGTTATGTATATTGTCTGTTTATTCAATACATTACCAGTTTATTCAATAAAGACAATTGACAGCCTTGCTTCTGAGTACTTAGTTAACCCGACACAAAAAGCGGGATCGTTTAAATTCTTTTGCAGTGGGCCGCGGAAACATACGTGTTTGACTGTGCGGGCCGTGAGTTAAAAAAGGTTGGGAACCACTGACCTAGAAGAACCTGGTGCTTTGACTCATCAAGCCACACATCCTCTCTCGCCTCTCTCTGCCTCTGGAGAATCCGCGCACCCACGACAAGACAGAACGCAGCGATGCACTCTGCTTAGAACTTACCCTAAGCTCATCTATGACACCCTAATTTTTCGAAAAATTTTAAAGAATTCCTAGCTTTGAAAAAATCATTAAAAAAAATCATTTCAATCGTATCTGTAATTTTATCTCTTCTGTAAATGTAAATGGCCATTTTGACTTCACCCCAAATAAAATGTAATAAGTGACACAATGAAAGATTTTGCACATCATCAAATAAAGTCTAAAGTCTTGAACACTACAAAAAGGTATAAAAAATGGTCTCTTTCTGAGAAAAAAAATGACACTCATTGCTAACATCTGGATTTAAAACAGAAATAAAGTAAGAGCGAGAGAGAAGAAAAGAGGGATAAAAAAGTAATAAGCAATAAGTCACAGAACTTGTGTGCATATCACCAAACAAATTCGCAACAGAGCTATTTATACTGTTGTTACTGTAAATGTTATTATAGCATTCGATGAAAACTGTGAAAGGAAAACCAATCTCTTTGAGCATTCAAAGTCACCAAATGCATTCTTGTCCATTTTGCTTAGCAAAGGTGAGCTCTGACTGCGCTTGCCTGACATTTCACAGACGCTCCCCGCGGGACACACACGCAGTTTACGCCCATTTCAAAGAGGAAGAAGGGGGGGTGCAATAATCTAGCCAATTATGCACGCAAGCTGATCCAAACACCTGGCCTTTCCTTCGAGGTCTGTCTAGCATGTACACGCGCACACATTCTCTCACTGTCGTTTTCTGTCTCTCATTGTGCTGTGATGCGTTTGTACAACATTGACATCTCCCTGTCTTACCTGTTGGAACTGCATCCATCTGCTGCTAATTGTTCCCCCCTCTCTCGGGGTTTTAGATAAAGTTATCTCTCGTACTTTCTGTTCAGACGGACACCTGCCTGTCAAGCTCAACAAAAATATGCTTTCTTGCATTTGCTGAAGTCAACTTTCATGCAAATCAGTGTCTTACATGTACCGTGATGGATGAATATTTCTTTATTGGGAGCTTTTTTAATACAATAAAAAAAATACAACACTTCATTCTTCATTTCTCAGATTTTCTTAGGTAGATGCATTATTTTTTTCTATTCAGTAGCATCCAAAAAAGCCTGAAATCACTTTGTGTGCTTTAAAACAAAAAAGCAATTAAACTTAAAACTTATCATTTTACTAAAACTAGACAACTAGATAGATCTTGTCACTTCTCTGTATCAGAGTCACTGTTAGATATTAATTCCCATCTCTTCTCACTCATTATAAATGACTGAAATATTAATGTGAGATCATTACAGGGCAGTTATTGGCCTTTTAAAAAGACATTCATAAGACTGCAATAATAGCTGTTATGCAGAACAGAGTTTTGCAGGCCCAGCTTTAAGACTGTCACACTGTTGTTAAAGTTCATGACATTCATGAGAGACACTTCTCTATTCATGTGTTGAACTGCTCTAACATGTCTTTAAGATATGAGGGTCATTATGAGTGTGTGAGTCAGTCTGTCTAAAAATTGTATGTGAGTCAGTTTTGTGACTTCTGTTTGCCTGGGCTTCCCCTCTTCATTGTCACACTGCTCAGGGCCATGAGTGATGACCTCACTGCACTCATCATTCACAGAAAAAGATGACATCATCAGAAGACCACAATGCTCTATTCAAGAAACTGTTTAGTTAGTTAATGTTTTACTATATATCTAATGGAATATTTGACAGACAAAAAAAAGTGTAATATTACATATCTGATACAACTAGAGATATTTGCTCAACGTTTTAATTTGTATTGTATAGTTGAATGTTAAAAACTTTGCATATTTGCACAGATTAAAACAATATTACAATAAGTACAGATTAAATTAATTTGCTATATTGCGAGCTATCATCCCCTTCCTTACCTATCATCCATTGTACTATTTTATTTCTAGGAGACCTGAATATTAATTAGAAATAAGCTGAAAGACCAAAAAAAAGCAATCGCTCAGGGTGTGTCAGAATGAAATGGACATTGACAAACATAGGACGGGTAAAGTCAGACCTCTATGGGTACAAAGAAGAACTGCAGGTCTGCACAACTCACATCAGAAAGAGTGTGGTCATCAGTCAAAGCAGCAATAAGATAGAATAAAATAAAATTCTTTATTGGAAAATATTTAAACATTGTTTTGCTCTTATCCTCAATACTTAGATCTGTCAGACATGTTTCTCCTGCAGTGTGATGTAGTATATTTAAAAAATATGTTCCTTTTCAGATACCCTTAAATAATGGCTTTTAAAAACATAACATTTAAAAACATTAATTAATAAAATTGTGAAAAATGAAACTCTTATTGTAAAACATACTCAAAAAATAGTTTATTTACAATTTCAAAAAGAAGTTTTATATTTTTATTGTTATTTAAAATAACTATAATTAAACTAAATCACAGTCAGGACACATCAAAACTCCCAAGATAGGAGTTACTAATCATAGCCTGGATTTTCAAAAAAGCATTTAAACTTCTAGTACATCTTCAGAAGGACATTTTAGGGACACCAGCATAAATAAAACATTCAGAATGCTCTGATCTATTCTCTGCAGGCACAGCTAAATGGACTCAAAACGCTCTCTGCTTCTGTAAAACAAAGGATCCCCGGATCTGTGATCCCAAAGCATGTGTAATTTCTCCTCCATTACATTTCTCTGTCAGAGAACAGCCCATGATTTTCCTAAACACAAAACAAGTCAACCTCCGGGACCTTGATAAACCCTGCTGCCTCAGCACTGGCTGCCCTTCAGAAGCCTGATTCTAAAATAGACACCCGTGGAGGTGAAACAAAGCTATCAGGCATTGCAGACAAGCCTCAGTAGTCCTCTGCACAGAGAGAGCTGCAAAGCCACTACTGAGAACCCCATAAATGCTGTGTATGTGTGTGAAAGCCAGAATAAATCAAGCAGCCAGGTTTTCTACTATTTTTCCTCTTTGTTTTTGCTGCTTGCCCAACAAGGGCAGTTCTAGTCAGTTGATATTCAGTGCTTAGGACAGACAAATAACAATATATTTCATAAAGAACTGGGCAAGTGGTTTTCAAGGGTAAATACCAAAGCAGCTGTTTTAATTTTTCTAATATAAAAAAATCTGTATTTTAAAAATAAAATATATTTTTTTTATTAACTGCACTGTTTTTTATTTACTGAGCTGTGAAATTTACACAGACTTAAACAAGATTTTAAAGTAAAACTGCTAAGATACAATTCTAAAAAACAATTCATTTTCACTCTTTATTAGCACATTAATAGCACAGTACTCATAACATTTTGGTGGCTGCAAGATTGATTTATTTAGAAGATTGCTAAATGAGTGGATACAAATAAACAATAAAAAAAAAAAATGCCTATGCTTCAACCTTCATTACATTGCGGCTTTCAAAAAGTTTTGCAAATACAAATGTCCAGGTTTGTGTGTCCTAAATATAACTCCTCCCAAGCCCCTGTAAGCCAATATATGCACCAGACTTGGCTTATGAAACTATATCTAAATTATAATACTATAACAAAATGTATTTACATCCTGAAAGCACTACTGAAGCTAATGTGCCCACCATGACCCATGCTTCATCTTTTCCTGTTCCTTGTCTCTCCCTCTCTTTCTTCCTCTCTGTCTCTCAATGAGCCTATGATAAATTCTGTCATGTTTAATCAGTGGCTAAACTCCCAGCGGCTGCCGTTTCTCCACTCACACTCCCGAGAGTGAATTAATTCAGCAAATCAGGTTTTTATTGTCTCCGCGACACCCTCCTTCGTTTGTCTGATGCCACCTGTTTCCCCTTTTATTCCCTCTTTTTCATAAACATGGTCTAAAATCTAACGTCTCTCTTCCATTCATTTTCTGTACCAGCTCACCACACCCTTTCTGCTCACACAGAGCCTGCACGCTCTTTCCCGTTTCCTCTCCCCCTCGCATTCTCTGTCTCTCTCTCTCACTGTGTGTGTGTGGGTGTGGCATAATGCAGCATTGGCTGGTTGTAAAGAAACAGAGCCCGGTCACCATGACAACCTGAAGATGAAGGGATAAGAAAAGACTTACTGCCAAGATCACAATGTAACATCATTATGGTGTGTGTTTGGACAGGAAGTGAGGGAGACAGAAGTTAAGGGAACAAAAGACACATATGTTACTTAAATAACAGCTGGTCAATGATTGTTAAAAAAAAAAAATGCATCTCATAACTGAAATGGAGCAAAAAAATTTTATATTTTAGTGTTTGTTTCATTGTAAACTAAGGGGTACCCCAAGCCTAACCAAACAGCTATTATTGCCAATTCTATTCAAACTGTTTAAGGCTAAATACAATACATATTCTGTGTTAAGATAACCATGCAATAAAATGTTTTAATATGTTTCTGCAAACGTTGTTAAATCAGAGTTACAAAATTGATATGAACTAATTGATGGATAGAGTTGAAATGCACTGAGTAAAACAGTTTAGCAACATTTGCACTACATATGCAATTCAAAATTATTTGCAATACCGTTCTCATTCTTGCGAGTCATAATACAAGGAAGAATCGGAAGGGAAAGTTCTAATGCTGTGGTCTTGACAAAAAGTTTGCATTTAACTGCAAAGGAATATATTGTGAATAATAAATCAATCTTGCAGCACAACTGATGTTGAATTCAGTTTCTCCTTATACAAGTTGTCCTCTGCATTAAGACACATTACTGAAATGTAAAGCAATTAGCTGAACTGTATCTTGGTAATGTGATTATGAAATCAATTGAATGATCTGTACAAGTCAGAGTCAGTGCAGGACTGTAACGAAACCCTTTGCTGCTGACAACTGCTAGTCAACAAATATCAAATGCGCAACCTCTGCTCACATAAGCAGACTATCACAAACACGCATATACAGCTCACTCTATAAACAGCAGGACTGTGTTTGCGGTTGTTGTCACAGTGACTCTTATCCTCAGCAGAACTGGAGCACAGGGTGGGGCTTTGGTGTGATTGACAGTGATGATGTCAGAACTATGAGCTCAGCCTGCAAACCATGGGCTCCTGCAGCGCAGAACGGAAAATTACCGGCCCTTCCCCCCACTACATGTCCCATCTCTCTCCCTCTGCTTGGATTTTTCCTTCTACCTTTTATCCCATCTCTCCTTCCTCAACACCCCCACTCTCCTCCCTTTCTCTATCCCTCTTTTTCTCTCTCCCATCCCCCTCTTGTTCTCCCACACAACATGCATCCGCTTAGAAGGAAAATCTTAGCCAGTGCAGAGACAAAAATGGTGCTGAATTCTGCTTTGTGTTGTTCTGCTTAACACAACAAAACACTAACCTGCAGCTCTACTGTAAAACAGTAGATGAGATAATGTGTGTGTATATTATATATAAATATATATCAGAGACAAACACAGCAATGACCTGAAAGCATATGATGATAAACACACGTTTAAGTTGCAAATGAGACAGCACTATATATAGGGAAGCAAGAAAGCCCTTCTCCAAATTATAGGCTATAGACACAATCTGTATTGCTCCTACCCTGCTGAGAGGCCTCAGCTGCAAAGAGAGACAGTGTGTGGCTAGACTGCAGTTGAAATTCTAATCTACTGAACCGTTTACAGAGTGAATTTAAATGAAATAGCTTCTAAAAGGATTAAAAAGCATGCAATGATGTTGAAAAGGAGCAACACCAGTAGCAAGTACTGCCTGCAGTAAGTGGAAAATAAAAAGTGAGAGCAATAAAATGTGTTCAGTAAGATAGCATTGCCAAATTGCAGCAAATTTGTTTTTGCTGTTTACAGTATGTGCCAGAGATCATCCAAGGGAAGCTAAGAAGCTGGACATGGCCTCCTTAACCAACATGACCCAGGCAGCGAAAATCTGCTTCACATGACAGCTGTCTGACTCATATTCAGACCTAGAAACAAACGCAGTAATCTCTGCATACTACAAGTGGCCAGAACTGGGGAGAAAAAAAAAAGCAATTAAAAAAAAATCTAATAAAATATTAAAAGTTTGCTAGAAAACCCCTTGAAATTGATCTGTATAGTTTGGCCAAACATAAAATGTGCTATTCCATATAGGCATCATAAAAAATTACTGCTCAATTCAGTACGCTTGCTTCTGGACAGATTGAAACTATTCTTATCAATGTGTTTCAGCACCATGGAGAGCTACCAGTCTCAGGCAAATTAAAAAGGCCCATGAAAATGCAGCAGTGATTTACATAGGACAATTTTTAACTGGACATATAGAGGCCCCCCATACATGCTTACCTTCTCTTTATTTGGGAGTGTTTGTGTTCTGGTAAAAGTGTCTCCTCCATTAATACTGATCAGTTCTGCATCAGCAGACGGAAATGGGGCAGGGAACACCACTACGTCACTCTTGAGTGTGTCTGAGCTAAAACACACGTCATACTGCTGAGTAGATTTGGAGTAAGACCAGCTCCCGTCAGGGTGAGTGGTGATCATCGG
>JAUCNO010000152.1:4828993-4847213 GCA_032353835.1 Enteromius viviparus
GCGTGTGACGTCATTAACAATGGCCCTATGTTGTTGAACTAACGTGGTTCAAACGAAGGAGATGCGACCGTGTTCGGAAAACAGTCGTGTGTAGCTAATTTATTTCCAAAACAATGCATCGTACTATATGGTGGTTTATCAGAGAGTTACATCGTTGTTTGGGAAACGCACCCCATGTTGGATGTGACTCACGCCTCCATGAACTATTTTCTCTGCTACTACTAACGCAGGTTCTTAGTTTATTAGTGTGGAATTTCAATGTATAAAACCTGCCATGTGCATGTTTATGTGTTTCGGTGAAGCCATGGCTTATATAACCTAATTGGAACGTAATGTAATTTAATCTTTATTTATTGCAAGGCATTAATAACTAATTGGCAGTGGAGAGCACTGATAGGAGAAAGTCTGAAATTAGCTCATTACACTGATAATGTATTTAGAGACTAACATGCCAAGCAGGTGTGTACACAGCGATGAATGTGCAATAAAGAATAGGTGAAAAGACAAAAAGTGTAAAAGAAACAGACAAAGAGTAAGACGCAAATGTTTCTTCACTCTTCTGACAATATTTATTAGAAAAATACAAGGAACTGTTATAATAGCAGACATCCTATGAAACCATGTTATCAATACAGTAATTAAATCTGGATTATACGATCAGGCTTTTCCACCTGAACTACCTGCACATGTTTCTGTACAGAGACAACACAAAACAGGTAGATCATACTTGCATAAACGCAAGCCATTGAAGATAGGATTATCAATGGGAAGTAGAAGCCCATTTAGATTCAAGGGAATGTGAGGAGAATTTTCTGTTTTTTCTTATATGAATATGTGCAATTTATTACATTTAATTCGGGCTTAGTAATTAGAGTAAGTCTTAAGCATTTGTGCTGAGTGTTGCATTAATCTGAAGAGTTGATTTCAGGGGTTCTGTGAACTCCAGGATCTATCTGCGAGTGTGAAGGCAATTAGCAGCTCTTTTTAATTAAATACCCAAATGCAGGTTTTTGCACTTTCCTGAGCAGGTCATTTAGAAGCCGTGTAACTAATTAAAACCAAAAAAAGGGAATTGTGAGGAAGTGGAAAAAAATTGTTTGTGCTACCTTTTGTTTGGTTTTTATTCTTGGCAGCTGTGCAGAAAACTGTCATTTTGTTTAAAAATGGGGGTGTAGAGCATCCTGTGTACTTGTCTCACTAATTAACTTCAGTGCTTGAGAGTGAAAATAATTGAGACCTTGTGTCAAGACAATGACAGGTCGAAATAGAAAATAGCAGAGCTTGCTGATGCACTATATATTTATGAAGAAAGACAAGCATTGTTGGTGCACATTAAATTCAGACTATAGAAACAGACAACAAGCTTTCCTTTCAAATCAGACACTGAACAAATCAACAAAGCATGAGCATTAAAGCCAACCATGATCTACAATGTGATATTTTTAAATAAAATACACAAAATAAAAAGAGACCAGAAACATGGGGTGAAACATATAACATATTACAGGTGGTGAAAAATATTTCTAAAACTTATTCATATATTATGTAAACTCATTTATATTGAATTAATAAAAATGGTGGGTGGGTGGATGGATGGAATCTCAAAAAGCAAAGTGTGGTGCTAGGAATGCCAATCAGGGTTATTAAAGTTAACTAAAAATTTAATTACATTTAAAACCATTAAAACACACACACACACACACACACACACGTTTCATTCTTTTATTGCTTCATGAAATAAAAAAAACATAGTTAAATTAAACTTCTGATCGGTTCAGATGGTTTCAAAGGCACCATTTCAAATGTTCTTTTACATTATATTGATGAAGTAAAATAACTAAAACTTTAATTACTTAAATATATATATATATATATATATATATATATATATATATGGTTTATTTATATAAATAATATGTACTAAAATAACTTAAACTAAAATAAAAATCGATATAAAGTACATAGGCTAGACATGCATAAAAAAATTTATTCAAATTAAAAATCCAACCTGATCTCACGGTACATATTTTACGAGTTGCCAATTCGTATGAATTTGTCCGAATGACCTACTGTACACCTAACCCCACCCCTAAACCTACCCGTCACAGGGTTTTAGACAAATCGTACAAGATCGTACGAGTGAGGTCATACAAATTAGTACGAATTGGCATGAATTTGGCACCTTGTATGAATATGTACAAATTGCTCATGAGACTGTGTTGAAAAATCTCATAATATCTCAATGATACTAATAAATCACTGATGCAAAAGCCATAAGTTTGATTCCCATGAGTTTAATTACTATAACTATGTAATAACGTCTTATAACACATATTATTATATATACCATTACAGTACAGCTATGGCAACTATTTATTTAGTATTAACAAACTCAAATGTTGCACCAAATGTGCGTTTACGTATCAACACCGTACATTATGTGAATGTGCTTGTCAAGGCCCTACAAGCACAAAGACATTGCACAATCATTATCTTCTTGTGAAATACTTTTTAATACATATTACAATTTCATGAGGGATTTCAATTCTTGGTGACATGTAGTCAATAATTTATTGATTTGGGTTAAATAATGGATGGTAGTGTGAGAGATGGATCGTTAGGACGACTGTGAAACTGTGAAGTTTCTTATCAATAAATAATGGGTTTGAGACCATTATCCAACATTTCACTAAGATGGATTAAACACACCCAAAACCACAAAGAAGTCTTAATGTCGGATAAAAAAGTATTGAGCGAAGCAGACAAGGGGATGAGGATAGGGTAAACCTGAATGAGATCATAATGACACCTCATTCTCCCAACGAGCCTGTCAATACAGTTGCAATAAGAAGAAATTATAAGGAAAAGAGTTGTACCTTGACCGGCAGAGACAGCAGATGTTTAACATCAAGTTATGTGACATATAGTTCCTCAAGGGACGTTTTTTTGCCTGACAATAAAGCCTGGTATACCTGGTATACGCCTCTGGTGATCTCAAACGACCAGACAAATCAATGTTCATGCATAAAAAGGTTTGATTTAGCATAAAATGCTAAATATTTCTATTTTTTAAATAACTGTTATTTATCAAGGAATTCTGAATACATATCACGACTTAAATTTCACGAGTTCACACTACCTTATTAATATTCAAATACAATAAGCATGTTTGGCGTGTTGTCTGGGGAGAGGGCTGAAAGCTCAGCGGACTCCGAGCCTTAGGGATTTTAACCCCTTGGAGTCGAGGGTTTGGGCAGAGTTTGGCGTTTGGCCCAATTCCAGAGTGCCCCCCAGCGACCAAGCGTTGTGCACCCCCAAAATGTGATAAAGAAGGGGTGGGAGGGACTCTTGCTGGAACGGGTTGCAATGCAGTGAGCTTACCTACTGTTAAGGAAGGAGGGGGAAAAAGTGACCTTCTCTGCTGGAAGCCATCCACACGGTGGGTGCAATAACTCCAACTTTCAAGGTCTGCTGCCGAAAGAGAGGTATTAGTGAGCGTCCCTTGCATGAGCGCTTCATGTGGTGGGTGCAGTACTCCTTGTCTAGGCTGTCCATTGAATGTGGCATCAAGTAAGAATGCGGTGGGTGCAATAGCTCTGGCTTTTGTGGTCCGTTGCCGTGGCAATGGGTGCATTGTGAATGTCCCTTGCAGGAGTGGTCCAATGTGGTGGGTGCATTGCTCCTGGTTTGGGCTGTCCACTGTAAGCAGCAGCGTTGGGCGACCATCTCAAAAAGTGCAGAACCACACCCTGAAAAGTTGCTGTTGTCAGTTAAATCTAAATGTGCTCCAAGTATCAAAGGTTCTTCTAAATGCCAATACCGTGAATAAGAGTTTTCGGCCTTCTGAGTTCTAAACAAGCTCCATATTTTAAAAAGATTTTACAAAAAGATGGTATCACTGACAAGTTCATTTGTGCAGGGTTCAAAAGAAAAAGAAAAGTCCAGACCAAAAGTCCCAATCTTTTGCAAAATGGCACAGGCAACTGTCTTCCAACTGACATCAGATACACCATCAAGTAGTCTCTGTAAACAAAAGGCTAAAGTTCTGCTCTGTAGATGTACCAGTTCTCTCCCTCAATCTTCCTTTGGTAGGTATAAATCGCTCTTGTACCCAGTGTAGCTTATCCCAAAAGAAGTCCACAAGAACGGCTTGAATCCTTGTTTAAAAAGTTCAAAAGGAAGATCCACACAGATCATAGGGAAGATGCAACCAAATTATTTATAAGAAGAGTATGTCATCTGTAAGACATATTGGGAAACCGCCATTTCCATTTTTCTAGACATCCCTTAATTTTCTCAACTGCCCCTTTTACTATTTCTTTCCCAAGTTAGCTCATCAGGAACTTTCAGTTTGCCATTAGCCTACCAATCGACTAAAAGTGCCTCACATTTTTTCCAATTTATTCTAACAGAAGACAAAGGCATGAAATCTTTGATTAACTCCAGTAAAATCTATGTATCATTTACCCCACTAACAAAAACCATAACATCAGCTGCATAAGCAGACAAACAAATGTTATTTTTTACAATTAGGCAGGCATATATACCACACATCTTTAACCTGATTTGCGATAACAGTGGTTCAATCGCCAAGGAATATAACATCCCAGATAAGGAGCACCCTTGTCTAATGCCCCATTCAACCTGGAATGGAGCACATAAACACCGTTAATCATCAGTATCATCTCAACTTCACTATAGAGTACAATGACCATTCGTATAAATTCTTGACAAAAACCAAAGGCTTCTAACATTTCCATAGATAGCCTATGGATATCAAATTCCTGATCCAAAGAAATCAAGCCTAATCATTCAGAAACGTCTAAAACATCCCCAACTAAGAAAATCTTATCAAAGATCAATCTACGTGGAACACAATTGGACTGATCAGGGTGTATTACCTGATCCAACACTCCAGACAACCGGTCTGCTAGAACCTTGGAGAGATTTATAATCAGTACAAAGAAGTGACTTTCTTCACCACTCCCTTGCTCGAACTTACTTCTATAAAGGATCTGATAAAAACAAACCACTCTTCTTCGAATGCTAGCAGGATCCAGCAACACCTGGCCATCATCGGAGCGTAAAGCCAGAATTAAACGCCTCTGCCCATTCTTTTTTTCAAGGCTAAAAAAAGTATTTGGACGGTACATTCATCTGGGCAATATTTTGAAATCTTTTGAGATCTTGTGTTTTATAACCAAGTAGATCAGCTAACAGAGTTTTTTTCTTTAAACTTTACTCTAAAAAAGAATGATCTCCAGTTGTATCCGCTGCTGACATTTAATCATCTTAGTTTCTAGGCTCTCTATGTTTTAACCCTCTAGTTGCATTGAGAGTATATTTTTGACAGAATTGTCTAGTTTAAACCTTGCCAAAGTCAAACCACTGTTGTAAGGTTTGGAACTCAGGCTTAGTCCTGTAATTTTCCCAAAAAAATGTGAGATTCCCTGAAAAAAAATTTCACTCAGCAAAGAGACATTAAAATGCCAAAAAGCACTTTTTTGTTTAACACACTTCAACACAAAACTACACTGCACCATTGCATGATCAGATAAACATACTGGAATAACTAAACAATTACTAAAAAATAATAATTATAATTTAATAATATGGATAAGTCATTTTTGAGAAGCCAAGTGAGGTTCAATGTGATTCCTGCCAAGCATTCAAAATTAAAATCCCCACCCTAAACTAAAAATATTTTATCCTTGGATAAACAATTTAGAACAGAGTGATTCTAAAAAAACCTTTTTTCAACTGCAGCAGTTGGAGCATACTGTACACACAAATAAAAACATTAGTATTATAAGCCGGACATTATAAACTAAAAATCTTATTCAAGGCTGCAAATAAAAAGGAAAAATTATTTCCATTCATACACCCTCTTCTCTGTAAAAATGTCTGTTAAATTGCAAAACAGCTCAGTTCTGCTGCAGGGCTATCATGCCTCCGCACATCCAAAGCTAGCTGGCTAATCAGCGGGTACGTTAGCACCTAGCACAGTAATAGCCTAGCTCACACTGATAAAGAGTCAGTCACACGGGACTCGAAAACCCCCGGCAGGCCTAGACGCTGGCTCTGCTGCAAACCCCAGAGAGCCGTGAGAGGGCTTCAGCAAAGGATGGGCCAGTGGGCAACAAGCTAGCAGGCTGCTTGCCGTTACTCAGTTGGAAAGCTCATCTAGCCTGCCTTTCCAAATCTTCCTCACGGACCCCTGTGGGTGTCGGTTCTTATGACATCTGTCTGAGACTGATACCACGAAGGGTACAGGAGTCTCTGGGGAGGCTGTACACCTCCAGCTCTCCTTAAGCTGCCAATGCGGTTCTACTGATATGGTTAAATTTACGATAAAGTTCATAACTTTGAATATCTAATTAGTAAGGAGTTGCTAAGGCAAATGTCACTATTTAGTGCAACAATGTAAACCCACTTCTTCAGTGTCCCGAAAGTATTTTTCCATAAGGGATTTTTAAAAGTCTTACTTAAAAAGTTATATAATGCAGAACCAAACCAAACGATGTCTTGGTGCCTTGGTGTGTCCATTCAAAGAAATCAGTGGTTTTGTATTAAAGGTTATACACTAAAAAATGTTAAACACTTTATCAATGAAGAACTACTTCAAAAGGAAATATTCAGCAGTTCACCTTTTAAATGCATTTTGTATTTAACGTATTGTAATATGTGAAAATTGCAGAGATTTTAGTGATAAATACACACACACACACACAAACATATATATTTATATGTAAGGAATCCGCTTATACTACGGTTGCCACACCTCAAGACATCGATCAGATGATATCAATCATCAATCATTTCCGCATCTCCTCCAACGACTCTTTTGATCGTTCCTTTTAAAGCCGTCAATGGAGGCTTGAGCCGTTGATAGCAGACTAATGCAGTTAATAATAATATAAGTAGAAAAACCGCTTCGCGTCGTGACTGCATCACAACCTCGGGTGTGCATTATTTTTCTAATAATTTAACGGTCCGGAGTCAATTATTCCACTTATATTACGGTTGCCACACCTCAAGACATCGATCAGAAGATATATTTCAGGAGGTTTGTCCGGTTTTACTTATATCGCTATTGTGAGTAGGGTTATTTCTTCCGCATCTCATCCAACGACTCTTTTGCTCGTTCCAAAACGTTATTTTTAAGCTGGCAATGGAGGCTTGAGCCGTTGATAGCAGACTTATGCATTTAAATAAAGTTATTAGAAAGAGAGTGAGAGAGACAGAGAAAGAGAAACAGAGAGAAAGAGAGAGAGAGAGAGAGAGATTGAGATTTCAACAAACCTTTATTTACAAAAACATGAACATATTTATCCAAACAATCCAATCAAGAAACCATAATTAAAGAAAAAGAAAAACTCAAACAAAAATAGGGGCAAAGACCAGGTGGTTTTCAAACACTTTACACAAAGCTCCACTATAGCACCAAACCAAGTCAAAAGTAGTGAGATCATTCATAGCTTTATAACAACAAAAACAAAAACTATTCTAGATTTTACAGAATTAAAAAAGACTGCAAGCAAACTGTAACTCATTCCGTTCAATTTTGTGTTTCCTAGTATTATACATAGCCATTTTAGCCTGACCTAATAAAAAGTTCAAGAGTTGACATTTAAAACGTCTCTTCTGACGAGAAAGAGAGAGAGTGGGTCCAAAACCTCTTTATTACTTTAAAATCAAAGCAAAAACAGATAGATTTTATATAAAAAAAGATTTTATAAATGTTTCTGAGATGAGCACATATATGTTACTGGTAAAAGCATTATAAAAGTCAAAGCATCAACAGACTAAGAGGCTCTAAATATGCCAAACCTTTATAAACATATACACATTTCAGCCTCCTAGCCTACTGGAATGGCTTCTTGGAAAGTAAATGTTTTTGTAAACAATTATAGCAGATCAGCTCTGCAAACTTAAAAACTCACTGGTGCAGTTTTCGGCTCAAAAACCAAATATGCAATAATCCAAGTGACTAAAAAAAAGGGCAAAGAGCAAATGCACCATTAATATTAATGCATGTGACTCTCAAAGATAAACTATGCATGTAAAAACAACAAAAAGGTCTAAGGCCAGGGAAGAGAGACACAGCGTGACAAAAGGAGGCAATGAAAATGGAGCAAAAACAGCAAAGGGTAATGAGTGAGCGGACCAGTTATACAGACATGAAAAAAACAGAAGAGAAAGAAGAGTAGAATGAAAGAATGAGGTTAGGGAGGGAGTGAATTAAATAAAGATAAAGGGAAATTAAACAGGGATTAAGTGGTGGAGAAAGAGTGAGAGGACAACAAGATAAAAGTAGTGTATGATAACCAATTTAAACAGTGAGAAAATGTACTAGTGTTAATTGTTACAGTTTTTAGCAGCTCCCGATGGACTCTGTAAATGTATGTGTATTGCACGTGTGAATGACAGGTTTTTTGCATGCTGGATAAAGTTATTTCCCCCTTCAGACCACTGTAAAGCTGATGACTTTCCTCTGTAATCCCATTAGTAAGCTCGTAGTTGGATTACTGTCTCCCTGGTGCTGACAGGCCTAATACAACAGCACACATCAACACCACCGGATCCAGGACAAACGTGTTGGACCAAATTAACATCAAAACACCTGAGCTAGAGAATGCATGGTTCAGACTCTGCCATGCAGACTCTCTCTAAAGCCATTCTGAAAATATTGACACTTATGGCGTGGCAGAGTGATTCTGAAGAGCGCAAGGTCACAGCTAACCTGCGTATTCCCCAATGAGAGCTCAAGCATGCTCAACACAATTAGCCACGTCAGTGTTCATTATTAACTGACAAAATGAATGAAACGCTTCTCTGTCTTCTTGATAATGTTTGAAATCACACTGCAACAGTGTTTTCTGCAGCTTATTCAGAAAACACAGAAACAGTATGAGACATTTTGGATCAGACATTTTTAGCCTTTAAAAACCAGACAGATTTTCTGCAAAATAGAAATCAGACAATCATTTATTCTATAAACCATTTACAGATCCCCAATGGTTTACAGACCTGGTCAGTGCTTTCAATCCTTTGCACGCAAAACTAATCATGCGGGGGGGAAAAATCATGTCCTGCTGAACCCACAGGCAGAATGGTGACTTAACCTCACTGTCAACCTCAGCTACATGACCACATTACAGCCAGTGCCCTGATTACCTTTAGTAAAGGTCATCGACCATCAAACTCACTTACACTGACAAAGACAGTGCCATCACGCATACTAGCATTATACTATTTGTTTATAATTATGCTATCTGTACTAGCATTGTTATCACTCATGAGTTTCACAGTAAGTGACCTTTACTGAAGGTAATCAGCAATCACATAAAGACATACAAATAATTAACCATTAAAGGTATCATGTGCATTCATAATTATTAGGAAGGGCAGAAAGAGTGCCATTCAAACATCACCATCAAACACTGAACAAATATGATATGCAGTTACAGATGTGTATCTCTCACAGACACACACACACACACACACACAAGTGGAGAGTTTAGATCCACACCACGAATGTTATAATGAGAGCAATTACAATGAACAGAAGAGTAATAAAAATGAAAAAGAGAATCAAGTAGTAAAAAAACATGAAGGAAAAGATAATGGACAAAAGCAAATCTGACACTGATTCAGTACCTGAGCTAATCTGAATGTCTTTCACGGCCGACACACACACTGCTCTTTTTCAGAGGGAGCAGCTGCAGAAGGATGTGGCGAGAATCACTCTCAGATCTAATGAGCACACACACACACACACACACACACTCACATCCAGAGAGCAGCAGAAACACAGAAAAACCATGCTAATTCCCTGCACCTGCATGCCAACCAACATTACTCTAAAAAGTAAACCACAACAAACACGGTTGCTGCATTGATGAAAAGTTACAAATAACCAGGCTAATATAGACATAAAACTTGAGCTCTACTGATTTAGGCAGAATTACCACACTAGAATTCATGTTTTCCATCCCTAGTGCTCATTAATAAAATATTCTATTTAATCTTGATGATAGTTTTAGCGACCAGAAAGTGTACTGTCAGCCGTTTAAGCCACTTCACTGCATATAAATTCATGCAGTAGATTTCCATAGATTTTCCATAGATTAAGATCAGTGCAGAAAACAAAGTTCTTGCAGGATGTACAAAAAAGACATTAAAAAGCAATATTTAAAACTAAAATTAAATGATAAAAAAAAAAAAGCTGCATCACAAATGCATAATAATCTAACGTTATTTATTAATCCAACGTCTTAAGTAGGCAGTGTGAACAAAACCTATTAATACAAAACAAACAGAACAATTAAAGGAATGCTACTGAATAAATTAAGAGATGCAGCTTACAAGGTTATCCACACAAAACCTCTTTTAAAAAAAAAGAAGGAAGAGAGAGAATTCAGCCATATTTAAGCTATATTCAGTGAACAGACTAAATTATTCACATCGTGCTGGCCTACATCTTCCAGGCAAATGTCTGTGTGTGTGTGTGTTCATGTGTGAGAGATGCAAGGATGCTGTTCGGACTCAAACGCGCTCTTAAATTCACAGCGACACTAAAAGCTTCTGTGAAATCCCCAAAAGAACAACTCTCGCTGGAGAAGTCACTGTGCTAGAGAATAAAAACTCAGACAAAAAATGCTGAGAATCTACCATCAGATTTTTTTCTGTATTGTAAAGTACTTCAGCACAAAATCTTTATAAACCTTTTCTCCTCAAAAGTGTTCCTTCACACAATATTTGGCGGATTTCAAAAAAGCACACAAACTTATAAAAACACACTCACCAGAGTCTGTGCGAAGTTCATGTTATAAATCCCAAAGGGTATAGTGTGTATATGCCCAGTTTTACACATAATGTATACAGATGACATTCTCTCACATTAACACATGTAAGAGATGCTTCTCATGTGTATAGAACATGCATGAGACATCCATGATGTCCCTGCTGCTTAATGACTGATGCACACCCACCCACACACATAAGGCTTGTATTTGACATGCATGCATGAGTCACCGTCCAAATGTCTTTGCCACTCACAAAACACACATACCCAGATGACCACGCAAACAGCACTGGCCGCCCTTTTTACATGTTCTTCATTTGTATAAAGCAACTACAGTTAACACTGGGTAAGCTCCAATAAGAGTAAAATTGCTTTGGCGAGTATATTATTGCAGGACTGTTAGCTGGATACGTTATCGGGAAGAATAACAAACATTAGAAATAAACATCATTATCACTCTCTCTCTCTCCACTATCTTCTGTCTGTCTGTGTGTGTGTTTATGATGTGCCTCTGTTTTCTTCTTGTGCATTAAGCATTTACAGTAGGAGTCTTAATCTTGTTGTGTGGCTGTTCACAAGCACACAATTCACATGACACAGTGAATGAGTGTTGTTACTTGGGGTACTTGCTTCAAAGCCCCTCTCTCAGGCCAGTAATCCAAACACACACACACACACACACACACACAGAAGGATCCTGTTTGAATGGAAGTGAATGTAGGAGAACCTTTATAATGCTTCAGCTTTCACATGGAAACAGCTTGCCGCTGACACTGACTGCCTGTTAGCTAATCTTTCAGATGTTTGGCATGATATCTGTTTACTACAGAAAAATAGACCATGATACAGACGCTCTTTTAATAAGAGCATATCTTGATGTTCTATGAATAAAATGGCTGCTATCTCTGACGAACACACATATATGAAACTGTTCTTAGCATGTGCACACACACACACACACAAGTGGAGATGAGTCACTGTTCTTCCTCCTCCACACTTTTACGTCAGGTCTCTCTCTCACCATCATCCTGAACAGAACTAAATATATTATTGAGCCTTTAAAGAAAACATTAAACATTAACATTCAATAATGTTTAATAAATTATTTCACCATCATATTCTGGATGCCAAAGAAAAGGAAACAAATGACTTTTTCATTAAAAATATTTGGATTTGAGCTAGGCCATACGGAAATGTGATACATGGACTCACACATATACAGTATATATATAATAGTGAATGTATGTAAAGATAGATGCAAACATATCTGTAGTTTTGATGTTTGCTGAAGACATATATGATAAAGTATACTTTTGTATTGATATCTAAGCTACATAATTGTGCATTTCAAATAATTTAGAAGCGATTTATATAAAGAAAAAGTATATTAACTGATTAATATACTAAAGAACATGCTAGAAGGATGTTAGATTTAGATTGTTGCCATCATTACTTTTGTTGATATATTTTAAATGTGTTTTTTTGTATAACATATGCTGTGTATAGGCCTCTATTGGCTATATACTGCACTCATTTGTGCTGTTTATCAGAGCGAGTGCTGCGTTTAGTATGAAACGTGCGTTTAGTATGAAAATGTTGAAATTGTGCTACTTTTAAAAATGGCATCTTTGACACAATAAACTAACATTAATCAATTAGAACTTAAAATTTAAATATAAGGACAGTATGTAGTTTGTTCATTAGTAAATAATCAAATCAGGTCTGTGGAAACGTACATAGTGTCGCACATCAAATTACTTAATGTTAATTTTTGCGGTTTGATATGATTAACTAAATTGTTTAATATCATGTTTAATTTTTCATGTGTTTGTTTATTTCACTATCACTGTTACTTCACTGTTTTTATCGTCATAACAAGAAAGGCATCCACACCAGGTATATCACTGTTCTTCATGCCCTTTCTGCATCAATGTTTAACGGTGTGTCTTGGTTTTGAAGAACCTGCATTAGTTTTGAGTAATTGACAGCATGTTAAGCTTGTGTTAAAGAGATTGTATTCCCAGAAATTAAAATTCTGTCATACTTTACTCACTCTTAAGTTATCTCCAAAACCCAAATAAAATTATGTTGAATGAAAAATTATGGTTTCTGTTGGACTGTTTCGTAAAACAAGTTTACCAAATAAGCCAGGCTTATTTCAGTTAGTCTAACTTATTTTGTAACAAATCTACTGGCAATAAGCCTGACTAACCAAAATAAGCCTGGCTTGTATTCTAATCTTGTTTTATGGAACAGGCCCCAGTTGAAGTACATGCAACCAACAAAAGGCCCTAAATGGGTTGTATAACTGATCCATATTAAAGTGGTTTAATCCAAGCCTTCTGAAGCAATGCAATTGCTTTATACAACGAAGTAATTGGTTTCAATTAATATACAATTAATTGCATTCAAACCATGATCCACATAGATGCATATGATATGAAGCATCACATCATTGTGACATATGAGAATAAATGTGGTTTATTTTAGTGTCATGTACAGTTTGGGGTTTTTGTGTTTATTTTATGTGCTCTTTGTGTGTCAGTAAATACGATTTCATGTGAAACCATATACCACTGTCTCACAAGACTTGGATTAAAATACTTTTATAGCCTTTTAGGATCTTCAAAGTTTTTGTTTGACTTTCATGGAGGGATAGAAAACTCTCAGGTTTGAGGATAAAAAACATCTTACTTTGCATTTTAAAAATAAAGATAAATTCTTAAGTGTTTTTTCTTTTTTTAGAACAGGTTCATCAAAATGCGAAATGTACGTAAAATTAAATGCAACACAACACGTCATAATGGTCAGCTATGCCTCGTGTTTGTGTTTTAATACCAAGCACATTTTTACCAAAAACACAACTGTCACTTTTGAAATCAAATGAAATCACATTGTTATTGTGGTTCTAGGTCTATGTTTTATTTTTATAAAGCACTGTAGGAAAACAGAAAATTAAAGCAATAGTTCATCCAAAAATTAAGATTCTGTCATCATTTGCTCATGCTCGAGTTGTTCCCACAATCTAGAAAAATTTATTCGTTCGGCTTAACAAAAACTATCCTTTAAATACATGTTTAACAACTTGAAAAGAATATGCTGCTATAATAATATTAACATATATTTCCAACTGTATTGCACTGCACTGTATGAACTGAACTCATACTGTATTGTAATAACAAATAATTACAAAATAATTAAACCATAACTACTGTTTAGTGTTTAATTGCAACTTATATCTAAACTTTTATTTTCTAATTATTTGAAGTCAATGTTTAATATATGGTTTAAAGAGAAAAAATGGTTTAACCATAAAACATTTTCCCCTTTTTACTGAATTTACAGACTAAAATGTCATTCAGCGTAACAATCTTGTCAGACATATTTACAACAAATATCAATTTATGACAAATTACTTTCACCACAAATACTAATTAGTTGTAATTTTACATGTTTAAATTTGCCACTATTCTAAGTTTTGCCCATTTGTCAGTATTGTTTTTTTCACTCATTTTAAACACAATAAAATGTAATATGCTTCCATATTCTTGTATATACTTTAACATGTACAAATCAGAATGAGCAGGTTGTTTGAATTAGTAAAAAAATATTGTATTACGCTTCATGGCAATGCAAACACTTTTCTTAAATTCGATGTGCTTTCTATGGACATAAAATCACTTTTGTGAATTTTACATCAATGCTAAAAACAAACAACAACAAAAAAACTAACAACAAAAAACTAACATCAACAACAACAACAACAACACAATACTAACAACAATAAAACATAACATATTTTACCCATATAGGAATATGTATGCTATATGTGTGAGTATTAGGGAAAATATGTGTTACATAGGCTATATATAAATGCATCAGTTAAGTAAAATACTACCACCAATTCTATTTAGTCTGAGATCTAATTCATGGAATTATTAAATAATAACCACATTAATAAAAATACATACTAAACAGAAATAATGGCATCACTGGTAAAAACCTTTTTACTTTTTAAGTAAATAACTATGAAATCCATCATTAATACACTGACACACACACAAACAAACATGTTCTTCTTTGACCTAATTTTTTTCCCCTGCACATTCTTCTCTGCATTTTTACATTAGTCCATGTTTCTTTGTTGCCCTCAAGTTTAAATGACATAGAACAGACCTCTAAAACTCTGGAAAAATGCTGACTTGCAAAACATTTAATTTTTCATATGACTAAATATTACCCAGAATGCCAAGTAGTACAGAGACCACAGGGGAGATATGACCTACCAGCTCAGGACTCCAGAGACCATCTATAAATACGCCTAGAAACATGGACACCATAAGAGAGACACTTGTTCCCCACAGCATGGTTTTAACCCAATTTAATTTAGGATTTACACATCATAATACTCCTATACTACCACTAAATCTCACATATAAGACAAGCAGCACAGACCTTCTAAAAATAGCACTCATATCCCTGACTCCACCCACATTCAGCACACATCTCTGCTTTCAGCGTAAGAGATCTCTTGTGGGCTTTATAGTGCTCCGACAATCACAACTGAAGCTTTAAAACTGTGTCAGAATCATCTGTGTTACACTCATCAAACTATGTGTTTGGAATAACATGCTAACTCTTTCTGCAGCTTATATTATTAATACTGTACACAGGATGTTACTTTTCTTATATACATATACATATATATATACACACACACACACACATATATATGCATATGAAATACCCTCAGTTTGACTAATATGACCAGCATTTTAATCAATAAGCATATACAACAGTTACTTTAATCTGTGGCCAACAATCTAAAGAAACTATAGGGTTTCCTTCTGTCTGAGTAGGGTAGCTCAGGATCATTACGCAATGTTGACTTGTCTAAGGACAACACACAAGACAATTAGTTCTTAATAAATGAGTTTGTTAAAACCTAATCTACTGTATAAACACTACAACATATACGCGAACACATTCACACACACACACACACACACACACACACACATTCTGTCTAAAGATGGGGAGTTGAGTTAACCGAGACACCAAAACATTTGCTATTACTCATCTGAAACCACAACCAGCAAGGAAACACTCAAGCAGAGATTCCATATTAAGCATGCCTATGAAACGTCCTGTCTACGTTTCATTCACTCGTTCAATCGTCATACACACACACACACGCGCATTTCAAATTCAGAAATCACAACGATAATAACAACAAAGCAATACAGAAGATGTGAATGAAATTCATGATACATATTGGTTTCTCAGTAGGCACGCAAATGCAGATTTCTCTATACGGATGCTACATCCGATGTCTCCTTTGTTCATGAAGCAGAAAAAGCGTGCGCTGGAATGTGTACGTCCGAACTCTGCGGGTGACCGGGGTCACGTACAGCATTTTCGGGCCGTTTCCAGAAGATAAATCCAGCTATTGTTTATGTAAATGGTCTGTATGCTGCATGGTCAGTTCACACTCGAAAACCAGATCCTCGGGACTTTCTCGTGTTTGTGTGTTAATTGCGTTAGTGTCACGAAAAGCCATTTGAAGTCCATCATTCATGGGTTTGATGTTCGGTCAATCGAAAAAATATACATATACTGAATGTATACATGTATACTATATAAAGTATGCCAATACTAATGAATAAACAAAGACAGACAATAAAGATATTACACATATCAATACAGACCAATGCATCTAATAATAATGATAAAAAAATATTACTATAATAATAATAATAAAAAACGAACCCTAACCCAATTCTAAAACCAACGTGACCATTTCTATGACCATTAGGAAGAGAGAGAGTTCATAAGATAAATGAAGACTTGAAGTCAAAGATTATATAAACGAGAGAAAGATTCACTTGAGACCAGCTGCAGACAGAGATATAGAGGACAGAGCTACTAATAACCACATGAACCAAAAGCAGAACTGATGTGACCCACTAAAGTCCTGAACCACTGCAGAATGGACCTGACCTGCTCTTATGCATAGAAGTGTCTGCCTTGCCCTGTTATGCCATTGTGTTTCCTTCCCAAGCCTTTTGCACATTTATATCTGCACAGTGTCTTGTGTATTAAGCTGTAATGTGTTGCAGTTGCCTTAAAGCTCATCTGTATTGACCTGCTAGAGCTATAACAACAGTTAGTGCACAGACTGGACCTGGCCTATTAAAGGATCTCTCATGTGCAAAAGGCTCAGGCAATTGTTTTCTTTATTAAGAGAGAGAGAGAAGCTGATTTGGTTTCTGGATGATCTGTCAAAGCAAGCACAGCACAGTAAAAACTCTCAAATGTGAATGTGAAATGCTGATACACTACTAAAGAAACCGTATCTTGAATAACTATTCCAACACGGTTACATTTTTTTTTTTAAACGAAGAAAGATGATTATGGCAACACAATTTATGTTCTCACAGAGCAAACCAGATGAATTATGGGAAAAAAAAACAACAAACATAAAAAACATGGTAGTTTTAGAAGGCAATGCAAGTTTTTAAGATTTGAAAGATTACCAAAACAAACCATATTTCTTTAAGATAACATGCATGGACTATATGACTACAAATCTATGCATCAAGAAGATAAAACCCAGGCAGCAGAGCAAAGCTTAGATTCACTTTATACAATGTAATTATATAAACATAAAATAAGTTACTGCATAATAGCTGCAAAAGGTTTTTGTTACCTAAGCAACTGGAATCAGTCAACAAAGAAATTGTTCTAGCTCTGCTGTTACCATAGCAACTAGGTTGGGCAAAAAAGGGCTAAATGTCTGCCTTTTTTTATTATAAAAATGACAAATATTTAGACAATCTAATATTGTGAAGTTATTCTGCTAGACTGAATAGACTGAATGTCAAAGCACTGATAACTCAACTGCAATGCTAAATAATTCAAAAGTGTAAATATGATTTAATCTTTTTAATCCAAAGATTAGCGTTTAAAACAGAGACTGCCTGAATAGATTTCCACTGCTATAAAATCCATGTTTTTTATTCAGACACGAAACAGACTTCAAATAGCAGATGCTGCAGCAACCTAATGAGCTGCTGAGCAGCAGCCTAGCTGGCCTGGTCTATGATGAGTGTGTGTGTGTGTGTGTGTGTGTGTGTGTGTTTTTGCTTGACCAGACTCAATATTCTGCTGATGTCTGCAATACCTGATAAGACCTGCAGATCAGTACTTTCTGCGCAGTAGGACAATGGATTTTATCATACAGACCAAAAGCATATAAATACTGATGTAACTTAAACAAACTAACTACTGTAATACTATACAACAATTTTTTATATTAATAGTAATAACAATACAGATGACATATAGATAGATAGATAGATAGATAGATAGATAGATAGATAGATAGATAGATAGATAGATAGATAGATAGAT
>JAUCNO010000152.1:4934766-4945251 GCA_032353835.1 Enteromius viviparus
GAACACATATATTATGTAAATAAAGACTTTTATTTTGGATGTGATTAATCATGATTAATCATTTGACAGCACTAATAATAATATTTTTCTTGAGCAGCCAATCAGCATATTAAAATGATTTCTGGTGGATCATGTGTCACTGAAGACTGGAGTAATGATGCTGAGTATTCAGCTTTGCATCACATGTGATATGAATAACCTTCCTTTTTAAATGTATTCTAATAGAAAATAGTTTTTTTTTTATTGTAAAAATATCTCAAAATATTAATGTTTAGCTGTATTTATGATATATGCAAGTACATAAAGCTTTAGTGAGCATTTTTTTTTTTTAATTCATTTTGAACTTTTGATTCTATGCAAACGAAACCCTTCTGAGGTGAATAACTTATGTAACCAAACAAATCATTCTTTTCAAGTCTTTTCAAGTAATGTCTCCTTTACCCACAAACTGAACAAGGCCAAAGTAAAATATTTCTCACTGGACCTTGAATACGACCATTAATCATGCATTAAAAACTGCTAATATTCTGTAGTAAAGCCTAAAAACACCCATATATATACATTTATATATTTGCATCTGTAAGTTGACTCATTTTAACAGGTTGAAAACAACCACATTTTCAGCATAATGTGATAGCCATGCTGGTTTTTGCTTCTTAGACTTCCATAAAAGCACTGCCTTTATTAATTCCCACTCCAACACTTTTTCCTTGTTGCATATCCTGTTTGACTTAGACATATGTCAGATAATTTGAATGCTGTTTAATATTGCCTGTTAACTGAAAAAACATATAGATAGATAAATGAATTAAACTGATGAAAAAAAGTAAACAGGATCAAAAAAGTATAAAAAAAAGTGTAGTTGTACCTCTCGAGCGGGTTCCCCAGGTCCAGTACTGTCCGGTAGCCATTTGACCCACATAGTTCTCCGGTTCGGCCTGCATTGCTTTCCGCATCAGAGTGCCATCCATGTTCATAGAGTTGCAACTGCAAACAGATGATGGAAAATTAGGCCAATCTGAGATGTCAGGAGATATTTTGATACTCCAGATTTCATGCATCTGCCAGAAATGGCTTGCATGCATTCCCTAGAAATTCAACACGACACTGTTAGCGCCACCATGCATTGTTTAAGCTACAGAAACACTTTTTTGCCTATAGTACAGCAGTTGGTAATATTTTGTGCTACTATTAACTAAAAACACAAAGTTTATTGTGTATCCTTATTCAGAGACAAGTAAACGTGTGTTTTACCTTTTCAGAGAGGAAGTTTGATTTTTGGTGAGGGCCCAGTCAGTGTTTGCTTGTTTCAACTGCAATGGATAAAACAATAAAAAAAAAGAATTAGAACTTAAATGAAAAAAAATTATTATAACACATAAGCAGAATAAATGTTTATACGTCTTTTTGAATCTTTTATGAAACTACAGATGTCCACAAGCTCTCTGAAAAATATTAAGGGAATCTTGTATGCCTCCTCGTGGACAAAAGTGTGAATCGCACGTCATTTATTTGGGAGCTGTGGTGCCTTGAGCAATGACTGTAGTGTCACGGTCTTCTCTTTTATCCTCAGAGATGCGGCGGGGGTGGAGGAGGTGGAGGAGGAGATGGGGGTGTTATTTATTCCATGTCAAAGAGAGAGAAAGTATGGATTCCACGCTCTATTAATTCGCTTAGAGACTTTCATAAGGAGAGCGCCTTGTAAGCTTATTATTAGAACCGTTCTTCAAAATACCTTCCGTAGATAATTAGAACACCGACATACGATTTTAATCTTCAAAGGAAACAGCAGCGGGCAGGAAATTAATTTCGAAAACGCATTTAACTGTCCGACGAATTCAATTTAATTTAATTTCTCGTTTTATTTTAGAAACTCCCGTGCGTTTGCATTTTCCTCTGCAGCTCTGGTGAATTTATACAGAATTTTCCAGCTTTAATATATTCCCAGAAGGAATCCTGTAAGCAGCTCTGACTGCACACAAGAGTAGTACATCTGTTTGAGGTTTAGTATACCCTTAAGGGCAGAATTTGTCCTAAATGTGTTGGCCGGCGAACAAAGTAAGGGGTATAAAAGAGGCTTTCATGAATATTCTATATGAGACCTGAAGGCCACAGATTCTATGAACATTACATTTCGCAATTCCCTCAGTGGACGAGTTTATTCTTCACCGGCTGTAAGAAGTTCACTGACCCAAGGCAAGGTCACACCTGGCTCTCCAACAGGTCACCCTGACAATTGAATGATAACCGAAGTGAGCACGTTTACATTTTATAGCCTGACGTTTCCACCTAGTGGATATTAACAGAACACACACACAGTTTCTCTCTCGTTCTCGTTCTATGAGGGCAAAGTGGCAGAATCTACAGGCGCGACACGTCTCCATCGGCTCCTGTTCACTCCCTAATGCTTTCATTTCCCCAGCCCCATTATGGAAGAAACCAGTCCGCGTCCGTGTGCCATTGTGTACTGGATAATTAGCTTGTGTATGTGTGTGCGCGCCCTTGATATACAGTTGACAAAGAATGTCTGCGCCTAAAAGCTATAGCAGAGAACTACAAAGCTTCTGCTGTTCAAGGTTAGAGACAGATCACTTTAGTATTTTAGGCTGGCCACATTAACAACACAGCAGCATAAAGCATTTAATGTTT
Organism: Enteromius viviparus; assembly: GCA_032353835.1. Lineage (NCBI taxonomy): Eukaryota > Metazoa > Chordata > Actinopteri > Cypriniformes > Cyprinidae > Enteromius > Enteromius viviparus. Next base: position 4,937,416 of record JAUCNO010000152.1, read on the forward strand.
TGTTTTAGCAACATTTTAAAGAGATTAATATACAAATATAGAAAGACAGAGAGGGGGATAGATTGCGCGCATAAACAAAAGAAGAACTGGAGACAGTGCTAAAAGACGCGCGTTTGTCCTCAGTTTCTCTGCTGCTGTCTAGAGACTCCAGTTCCCTCTCAATCAAGGTCATAGATTGACTTAGAGGTATAAAATATTTACACTCAAATAATTAGCACCCTGCAGCTTTTCTTTTGCATTTATACATGATCGATAGCCAATTCATCTCGTTCACAACATATTTCACACTTACGTGAACAAGTGATACCCTTCACCAAAGTGACAAACTCAATGAGCAAGTTGAGGGTGAATGCATGTTTACCTCGTTCGGTGTAGTCGCTCCGTTGTTAACGGACGAGCAGCGGCTCTGTGAGCTCAGCGCCAGGTTATCCGCTCCTCTCGGCGCGTTATTTCTCGGTGTGCCGGGACTGCAAGGCTTGAGAAACATAAAGTCGCTCTTTGCCGATTCGGGCGTTAAACACACTTTGTAGCAGTACGCTTGAGAGAGATTCCCAGGATTGCTGTTTACCTCCACGCAGTTCGTGGGCACTTTGGCGCCGGTGGAGATCTGCAGGTTGAGATTAGACTTTTTGAACACCTCGGCGGGCGGCTCCGGTTCAAAGCTGCAGCAAGCGGCACAGAGCGAGGAGATCGCGTAACCGCCGAGGGAGTCGTGGTCTTTGTAGCACTTCACGGCCGCCAGGACGATGATGGCCACGAGGAAGATGAGCGAGACGGTGCTCAGTGACACGATTAAATAGAGCGCGAGGTTAGACGGGGGCTGAGGGCTGAGGGAGAGGTCACCGAAATCGGACAACGACTCCGGCACGGAGTCCACCACTGACAAAATGATGGACACGGTGGCCGAGAGCGGCGGCTGCCCGTTGTCCTTGACAAGTATGACGAGTCTTTGCCTGATGGCATCTTTGTCTAAAAAGCGACGGATCGTCCTGATCTCCCCGGTGTATAGAGCCACGCTGAACAGCCCGGGATCCGTCGCCTGCAGCATCTGATACGACAGGCGTGAGTTTTGCCCTGCGTCCGCGTCAAGTGCCGTGATTTTAGCCACAAGGTACCCAGCGTCCACTGACCTGGGCACCATTTCAGTAGCAACAGAGCCGTTTCTAGGCAGCGGGGACAGGATGACCGGTGCGTTGTCATTCTGATCCAGAACGAACACGTTGACGGTCACGTTGCTGCTGAGCGGCGGGAACCCGGCGTCCTGCGCCTGGACGCGGATCTGAAAGTTCCGAAGCTGCTCGTAATCGAAAGAGCGAAGCGCGTAGATGTTGCCGTTATCAGAATTGATGGAGACATAAGTGGACACCGGCATGCCCTGGATCTGACCGTCAATGATGGAGTAGGACAAATACGCGTTCTGATTAGAGTCCGGATCGAATGCGGTCACCGAGCAAATGGATGCGCCCGGGGCGTTATTCTCGGTCACATATACAGTGTACGAGGGCTGAATGAAGCGCGGCGGGTTGTCGTTAATGTCAGACACTTGAACCAGAATCGTCTTTCTGGTGGACAGCGGGGGCGAGCCCAGATCTCGCGCCGTGAGGGAGATGTTGTACTCCGAGACAGACTCTCTGTCGAGAAACTCGCTGGTCACGAGTGTGTAATAATTTTTAAAAGATGAGTGCAGTTGGAACGGCACATTTCTTGGGATCTGGCAGTCCACAGCTCCGTTCTCTCCAGAGTCGCGGTCCATGACACTAATCACGGCTATCACCGTGCCCGGAGGCGCGTCTTCCTGAACAGGTGTTGACACGGAGGTTAATATGACCTCGGGCGCGTTGTCGTTCACGTCAAGAATATCGACCAACACTTTGCAATGCACGGCCACGGCTGAGGGACCCTTGTCTTTCGCCTGCACGTAGAGCTCATACACGCTGGCCCTCTCATAGTCCACGATTCCCTTTACCCGGATCTCACCCGAGTGAGAATCCACGCTGAAAAGCTCGCGCACCTTCAGAGGTGCGTGCCCGCTGAATGAATAGGTGATTTCGCCGTTTGCGCCTTCATCCAGGTCCGTGGCGTTCAGTTTGAGCACAAGCGTGCCTCTAGGTGCATTCTCCACCAAGCTGACCCGGTATACGGAGCGGTCGAACACCGGAACGTTGTCATTCGCGTCCAGCACGGTTACGGTGATCTGTGCCGTGCCCGAGCGCAACGGAGAGCCACCGTCCACGGCCGTGAGCACCATCTCGTGCGTCTTTTGCTGCTCTCGGTCTAACGGCGACTGCAGAACGAGTTCTGCAAACTTGCTGCCGTCGTTACGCGTTTGAATGTCCAGCACGAAGTGTTGGTTGGCGCTCAGCAAGTACGAGCGGAGAGAGTTCGAGCCCACGTCCAGGTCCTGCGCGCTCTCCAGCGGGAAGCGGGAGCTCGGCGCAGCAGACTCTGTGATCTCCAGATTAAACTCGCTCCACGGGAAACTGGGAGCGTTATCATTCACGTCCAGTATCTCCACTTCTACCCGGTACAGTTCCAAAGGGTTCTCAATGACCACCTGCAAGTGCAAGAAACAAACGGGACTTTGTTCACACAGCTCCTCGCGGTCGATCTTCTCGTTCACAAACATAATTCCGTTCTCCAGATTCACTTCTAAATATTGTTTTCTAGCCCCGGATACAATCCGGAATCTCCGTGAGGACAATTTGGCCACGTCCAAGCCCAAATCTTCAGCGATATTTCCAACGAAAGCCCCGTGTTCCAACTCCTCGGGAACTGAATAGCGAATCTGCGCCAAAACCCGGTCCAGTGCGCACGCACACAGGAGCAGACATACAATCTGCCCTGTCAACGTCCATCGCCTCCTTGGAAGCCTCCGGTCCATCTTTCTAAAAAAGCAGATCTTTTCAGCTGCTTTCACAGAGAGGACTCATGTTCAGTTGTGAATGATGCAAACTGTTTTTGGAAAACTATTTAGGTACACAATACACACTTGCATTGTTATCCAGGGTGGAATAAAAATAATCTAAAAAGTGCATCTGTCGATTTACAACAGAGATTGAAATTCGCAGCAAACTTGGAGTCTCTCTTGGGTTATGCGCTTTGCGCGCAGCGCAGGCAGTGTGTGAGCAGGAGAAGCAAACGCTTTGATTTTGCAGTGTGTTAGACGCTTTGAGGAGTGTGTGAGACAAGAGAGGGAGGTGATGTGTGTGTGTGGTGGGGAGGAATCGTATTGGCGGACGGCGACATGAGAGAACGAAGCATAATCACTGTGCTGACACGTTTAACTCGCAAGCTACCGGGCGCACGTAATCACCCTAAAACAAACCAGATGATAATCAACGAATTAATACCTACTTTCTCGGCTCCTTTTTCAGATGAGGTTACTCATATATTTGCAGATAGAGTTTGCAAGCCAATAAAAAGATAAATATTAAATGTTGACTGACAGATATATATATGACCCTTGGCCCTTTTTGTAAAGAACACATTTAGGATTCGTGACCAGATAGTCTTGTAAATTCTTGTAAGCAGCAGCTATACTAATACCAACATATTTTCGCATATGATCCTATGCAACAAACCAGATCAAGTGATTTATACGATTATGGATTGTGGAAGTTATTGTTTTGATGGGACAAATCCAAATCGTCTTCGGAAAGAGTGACACATGTTCGCCCAAATCTAATCTTTAATTTTCATGGATAATCCTCACCAGTCGATGATGCGCGCTCCCCACGAGCATCCTCAGAGGAATGTTCTAATTAAGAACGCACACCACTCTCTCTGTCTCTCTCACAGTCTCTCACTGAGAGAGAGAGAGAGAGAGAGAGAGAGAGAGAGAGAGAGAGACGCACAAACATATACATTCTTGAAGTTTAGGCACATTTTGAGGGATAAGGATGAGGACCATGTTAGAAGAAAAAGAGAGTCAGATTAGACCAGACCGGACCAGGTAAAGACCACCTTGGCTAGGCCATCTTAAACTAAACGAGACCAGCAAACCACTTGCATCTTTTTTTCCAGCAAGCACATTCTTAAGTGTTCCGACATCTCGGCCTCCTCTGACCCATCTTATCTCTACAGGGAGGTGAAATCCTCCACCCAGGTTTAAATAACCGCAGAATACAATCTGCTGTCAGACTTAACCTCCAGCAGATGGTAAAGCTCGAGCAGAAATGATTACATTTGAAAAAACAGGAGTTCCTCCGCTCTCGACTTCTTTTTAATTAACGGAGAGACGGATTAGTGCTTGGCTATCCGGGATCAGCCGTTCTTCAACAGAAGAATACAAATGTTTTTGGATAAATAATCCCCGGCGCATTTCACGGTGCCCGTCACATTAACATGCATTACACGAGCCCTTAAGCCCCGTTTCATCCGCCGGCTTATTGTCCACGGGGCGCGAGAGTGCCATTACTTTCACCACAAGCTCCATTTAAACTCACTCACGGTAACCTTGTAAAACCCCTGTCTGTCTCTGCGGAATACTTTAGCAAGAAAAGAGAGACAGACGAAAAGAAATGACGAGAGAGAAAGACGTAGCAACCCAGTCGCACGGCAGGTCGTGACCATCTCACGAAATAACATCTATAGAGAATAAAACGCAGGGACTGAAATCACATTAACAAATGACACCAGGATGTAAAGTCTAAAATACACATGTTGTAGTAATATTTCACTTACTTCAGTCCACTTTAAATAATAACTGTAAATATAAATATATACCTGATAAATGAAGCTACGTAAATAGGGTGTCAGTAAAATATTTCAAAAATACATTTGGAAAATTTAGGAAAATAAAAAACTATTATTAAACAGGTTGCTCGTGATTCTTTGTTCTGTTCGGACTTTCAAAAATGATCTTTGGGCTCCATCTGCTGCTCATCTCGTGGTGTTACAACTAAGAGGAGCGCAAATTAAATCGAATAGCCTAAATATAAATAAATGTAAAAATGGCAATATCATCATATTCATATAGCCTATGCCTTACATTTTCATTTCACGTAGATTTTATATGATAAAAACTAAAAAGCCAGACATACGTTTTCAAAAACTGCACGAAGTGGAGACATTTTGAGTTTTAAGCTTCATACAGACCCTTATAGCCTACCAAGACGATAACAAAACATTGACTGACAAAGGAGCAAGCTCTCATCGCATCACATATAAAAACGTTGGACAGCGCCCGTGGTTCGATCTCCGGTCGCCGGTTTCCCGGGGGCCCTGAGATGGTGATCTTCTGGTCAATCGGAAGTAACCACTGAGCTAAACCAACGCAAGCACTTCGACTGAAAACCGACTTGAAATAGCAAGTAGTTTAACAGCTCATTCTAAACTCTTAAGTGACAAACATGAAAGAGCAAATGTGTAAAAGGAAACATAAAATATCAAGCCAATCTATAATGAATACATTTGAAAGTTTTTGTTTTGAACATTTAAAACACGGCAGTTTACTTGTTTGGAGTTACAAACGTGATCTTAAAGCCCCATCTGCTGTTCATTTCGAGGTGTTACAACAACAAGAGAGGAACTTTCTACTAAAACAATTTGCATTATGGCAATTAAAATATGTCTTACATCTTGATTTTACATCTATATATGAAAAAAGTAATAATAATAAAGAATGCAAGAATTAAAGACAAGCTGAGATTTGTTTCATAAAGAGCCCTTATTGCAAAGTGATTACAAGTCAATGACAAAAGAGCAAGCTCTCGTGGCATCACATATAAAAACTTTGGACAGGGCCTGTGGATAGATAAGATGGTAAGTTGTTATTTGGTCTATAAGAACATAACTACTGAGTTATTTCAACACTGGAGCAAAACGACTTTAACAGCGACTCATCACAATGAGAACCTGTCATGTATCACAAGTTCTGAGGGGAGAAATAAATAATTTATTAGTTATTAATTTTAAAAGAAACAACTTTGTTCAGTATCATATTAAATAGCTTAGATCATAAAAAACCCAAATAAGTAACAAACCTAATTTGTAAACCAGTAGAACTGCAAATTGTCAAAATTTAATTTAAGACCCTTTACATTTTAATGCATTAACTCTGAACTTGAGTAGGCTATTTACCAACACTTCTAGCTACATTAAAATTAAACACTTCAGAAAACCAAAAACAACTCAAGAAATAGCATTAAATGTTAAAAAAAGGCAACAGATTCCAATAAATGACAGTGACATTACTTGGCACATGAATAACTGGGTCTAGTTCAACTAGAATTTTAAATATAGATTTTAGATTCAAAATTGCAAGGTTGTTTTTGGTCACCATTGATTTCCATAGTAGGTAAACATAGCAAGGTTACAAACTTTCTTCAAAATATCTTCCTTTGTGTTTGGCAGGACAAAGAAAATTCATACAGATTTGGAGCTACTGGAGGGTGAGTAAATTATGGCATCCTTTACATTTTTGGGTGAGCTGTTCCTTTAATTTATTAAAAATAGGCGACTTTGGTTTCAGGCTGACCAATAGTTGTATAGTCCATCCTGCATGTAATCGACCCCTCAATCTGTGCGGTCATAAAGTCTGAAGTCAGTGAACTAAAAACAAGATTTTAACCACAAAACGCTGGACAGAGCCCGTGGTTCGATCTCTGACCGTCGGTGACCGTCAGTCATGAGCTAGTTTATGCCTGAAGTAACCACTGAGCTAAACCAACGCGAGAAACACGGCACTCAACTGGTACTTTCACTGTGTGCCTGAAAACACGGAAGTCCCATGCATTAACAGAAAGTGAAACTACGACACTGAAGACAACGACTCTATTACAATAGCCTAAAATAATATATCAGATTATCCTACATTATAAAACCTAACTAGGTTTTAATAAAACGTCTGTATTAATAAAATGAACGATAAGAAGGTGATTTAAACGGTCTTAGCGCGCCATCTAACGGACATATGTGGCTTTACAGCTTTATAAAAAAGGAAAACGACCATTCTTAGTGTAGAAAGTCTACAAATTACAGTAAAAATAATATCCTGAAATATTCTTAAAATTCTAACTAACAGTTTATATAAATATAAAATAAAAATAATTATATAAATTATTATTATGTGACGCAAACCTGAATATTCTTATATCTTTTTTTTTTAGATTTAAAAAGATATTTATAAAATGTAAATGTATCAACGTAAGCATTGCATCAGTCTTGTCACTAAAGACTATCACATATGAGAGAAGCATTTAACACTTTATATTTTGTTATCATATGCGGAGGCATTTATGCATTTAGTAATAAAGCATAAAGCATAAAGACTTAGCATAAAGTCTGTTTTAAATATGGGAATACATCCTGGGGCTACTTTATAATACAGTATCGCCACCTAATACTGTTTTTAATCAGGAATATTTATTTAGAACTTGTTAATAACAGGCCTATATATTACGATCCAAAAGAGGGCAGCAAAGACCATAGAATATCTGCAGAACCTGTAACTACAGAAGTTGCTACAGATGCTCAGTTTCCTGGTAGCTGTTGTTTTCCCACATACCTATATGAAATAATTCTTCAGACAGCAGATGTGTTGGACACTCAGTTATTAAGCGGGTCTTTGAGAACAAAACAGTTTCCACATAGACCCCATCAAAAAACATTAAAACATGCTTTTGTCAGCAGTAATTTGCACTATATTCAAAATATACATATATATACACGTTTGCATTCTCAGGGAGCCAAACCCAACACTGGTGTTGCAAACATTATGCTTCCACTACTACAGTCTACAGCTACAGAAACTTGGGTATGTATATATATATATATATATATATATATATATATATATATGTGTGTGTGTGTGTGTGTGTGTGTGTGTGTGTGTGT
>JAUCNO010000152.1:4946490-4962094 GCA_032353835.1 Enteromius viviparus
TATATATATATATATATATATATATATGTGTGTGTGTGTGTGTGTGTGTGTGTGTGTGTGTGTGTGTGTGTGTGTGTTTCAGCCCTTTCTGCTTAAAAGAAACTTCTGAGATATTAAAGAGATCTCATTTGTGATTTTTCTTTCCTACTGGTACATGAACCAGAAAGTGGCCTGTGTGTGTGTGTGTGTGTGTGAACACCCCCTGTGGGGTGATAACCTGTAATTACTGCACCAGATGTGAACGAGAAATGGGGAGAGACAGAAAGAGAGACAGACTATAAAATATTGCAAAGATGGAAAGAGAAAGACTCTGTTCCAAAACCTACCGAGTTGTCTTGCTGCCTACTGCTACACAGGTAGTTTTAGCATGCATGAAATGAATGATACCTCTGTAGAAATATCCAAAATACATACAAATTTAATTAGACTGAACTATTTGTATTTATTTTTCAACACTCATTTTCTTCCATTTATTTATTTTTTGCAATTCATTACAAATTAGTAATTAGTAAGTCAAATATATTTACTTCTGAAGGAAAATTTTTAATCTTGTCAGACATTAAGCAAGTTTATGCTCAACGAACGACAATTTAAAAAAAGGAAAAATTCAGTGAGGTCAGATTTATTTAGATGTTCTTCCCATTTTAAGTATTTAAGTAAAGTAAATGCATGTTTATTTTACAATGTTTAGATGTCTGCAGTGGGAAACCAGACAAAAATGCAGTGCAACTATATAGGTAGAGCTCAGAGATTAGGAACCAAACCATCCAGACTGGATGGGGAGGAAAATGGGGGAACGTTTCTTTATAAGAGTAAGATTTTGACAGCATGACAGAGGTTAAGACAGAGAAAGAGAGAGAAAGAGCAAATGAATTCATGACATGCAGACAAAGAAAAGAGGGGAAATGGAAATGCTGGGTGTGGTGAGACGAGAGGTGTTTCTGTCTGGGAGAGAGTCAGATGGAAGAATAAAGACAGAGAGAAAGAAGAGTTTCTTACACATGTTATTCAGCTGTGTAAACTGGTGTAAGGCGGGTCTGGGGTCTCGGGTTGCCAGTGAAAATGGCTCATATTTATATGAGACTGGCAGCCCCGACACCTCTTACACACACGTTAATATTATTATTACTACTGAGCACTCAAAAATGGAAAATGGCAGCAACCTGCGAGGCCTGGAGAGGAGCGCATGTGTGTTCGTGAGAAAACGCAAGTATGTCTGTGAGAATATGTATACATAAGAGACAGAAAAAGAGAGGGATAGAAAGAGTCCCACTGGGAAAAAAAAGGGGCAGAGAAAGAAAAAGAAAGGTTGCAGAAAGAGAAGTTTGGCATGAGGAGATGGATAGGGAGAAAGTGTAACATGATCTACTGAACATATTAGTGCTGTCAAAGAGGGGAACGAGAAAAAGAAGGAGAAAAAGGGTGTCAGACACGAGCGTGTATTCCAGGACAAGATTATAAAATTCCCGCAAAAACGGCACAGACATGTTGGAACAGACAGACAGACACACGTATTGAGCAAAGTAAATTCTTAACAGGTGGGTGGGGCCACTCATATCAATGACAGACCCGTAATTTCCCTCAGGGTCATATTTAACCAATCACAGATCTGGTTACATAACCAGATCACAGGCCCGTCCAGCGGTGTCACTGAATACTAGTAAAGTTCACAAGGTCCAATGTAACATTCCCAGATTTCCTACCATCAGTGAGGCTTGTACAGCACAAATAGTGCGCTGAAATGAAATGCTGGCGATGTTCAGACTGTGTATACTGCATATACATAATATTTTTCAACAGCATGCAGTTTTCAATAATAAACAGTGGTGTGACACATTAGGAAGGCCATATGCCTCCTTTTCCCCCAGACATATCCTGACCAGGATTTCAAATAGCCTAAAATGTCCAGGTTTTTGCATTGGTTTTATGCATGGTGAAGAATATTTGAAGTGCTGTATGATGACTGAGAGCGTGTCAATAGCAAAACAAAGTCAAAACCCAGACATTTCAGGCATTGTCAGCATAGGATTTTCATCTTATGTTGCCACATGCAATGTTCAGTTTGTGTAAAGCTACAGATAAACTCTAAGTCGAACTGTTAATAGTTAAACATGCATCTATGAGATTGCATATCTGGCCTATTGTACCTGGTTATTTGGGCAATGCGCGCATACAGAAAATACAGTGTTATGCATTAAGCATATGAATAGTATGTCATTCTGAACATACCTGTTGACAGGCTCCTGTGGTACTGCTGCTTCCCTGAAGGAGGCAGCACTCTCTGGTGATCTCTTCCCTTGAAGTTGATTTGTATCATCAGCCTCTTCGTCCTCATCATCCTCACCAGCACGGCACATTCGCCAATGAGAAATGAGCACAAGAGCTGACGAACGGAGAAAGGGAGATGAGGAGAGATGGGAAAGTTATCTGACCTGCCTGTGTGCGAGTATTCCCTGGTGTGTTTGGGTGATAACACACAGAACAGACCTGTAGACTCACACACAGAGATTTAATGAGAGTAAAAGCTGGTGATTAATACAGAATGTGGAATGAAAGTGCTGGAGTTTAATGAGGACGAGGTCAAAATGTGTGTTTTTACTTAGCTATACTTGAGGGGGAAATTAGTCGCCAGAATTTAGCTAAATCTGACAAAATCTCCCTTGTGCAGACATTCAGGAACATTTGGAAAAATTGGAGTCGATTGGAAAAACGATTCATTAATGAAATAAATGTTTCTTTTTTTCTCTCTCCCTCTTTCTTTCTGTATATGTAAATGTTTTCTTTTAGGATTAGTACTTGGTCTGTAGTCATTATAATTAGCTTTATTTAAAAACAAGGGAAGTCTACAATATGTCCTCATTGATCTACAGTATGTAAATGTGAGCATCTGGAACATTTGTTTAAATGTGAGCGGCCTAGAAACCCAATAATCATGATTTAAGTTGCTGATGGATGCTGGTTTAGATGTAACTAGTGAATGTTTCCATATAGACCTGTCGGAAATTAAGTCTAAATGACGCAGTCGGCCTAGGATCGGCCTAGAAAAGAGAGAGATGACAGACGGTTTCTACAGGAGGAAGTGACAACAATTACGGAAAAAAAGGAGCAAGTCCTGCTAATTTTCTGCTGAGTAAACTCAACACGTAATCGTGTTCTCTCTGAAACTAATTAATTAACAGCCACAGGCCAACTATGAGACAGAGAGTAAATTACAAGCGCTGTTTGCTTTAAACAAACCTCTAACGTGGAGCACTAAAGTTAAATTGTGCGTCGTCCTGCATCGTTTGTGATTCAGTCACGAATGATTCTTCAAATCAACTGTCTTAAGTGATCAGACACAACATTTTTACATCTAAATATTCATGAGACAATACGAAAACATGTGGTAACCAACCTATCCACTAATGAACACTCTAGCAATGCTCTGGAACAACTCAAAATCACTGCAGTGAGTTCATGTATTTATGACATGCATTATTTTGCATGTTCAGAAAACAGAAAATGAACTTTCTATTCAAAGTGTAGTGTATATAATTATTTTCTAAAATATGTATTTATTTTTAGATATTAAGTTTTGTCTTCTAAACAATTTATTAAAATGAAGTGGCTTTATGGTTAAACAACTCAATCATTACAGTCAGTTTTGAATAGAAAAATATAAAACATAAAATTTCTTATTTTTCATTTTATATATATATATATATATATGTGTGTGTGTGTGTGTGTGTGTGAGTGTGTATGTTATTACTATTTGAAAAAACACATTTCTGTTAATGAGGTCATAAAATAAATATTAAGTTTATTCTTCTGAATATTCTATTTGTAGAAATAGATGTAATTTTAATAAATTTTTTAAAAAACAAGACTTATTACCACAAGTTATTTTGCATTTCAAGTAATTGTATCTTGAGACCATAAAAACAAGACACGAGACCATAAAAACCATCTAGCAACTACCTTAGCTCCACAACCCACAACATGAACTGTGTACAGACAACATCACTCACATACTCCGCAGAAAACGTAAAAACCTAACTTTCTACTCAGAGCTCATAGCTGCATTCACAACTGATTTTCCCCCAACTCCTCTCTTTTTCACCTTTCCTCTTCCCTCTCTCTCAAAATCGCATGTTATGGCTTAATGCCCAATGAGTCACAACTCTGGTAAAACCATCAGAGAGGAAAGAAACAAAGGGGGAGCAGGAGAAAGAGAGAGAGGGCAGAGACCAGGGTTCATTCTCCACTTCCAGTCCAGTAGTTCATGCGTGCATGTCACTAGCGTTTAATCTTCAAAGAGCAGTGCGCGCACACACACACACACACACACAGAGCCAAATAACATTAGAGCTCTGTATCACCAGTACATGCCCTACCCATCACTCCCTTCTGGTTGCCAGTGGAAACCACACAAACAATCCCTCTTGGGCAATAGCAGGAGTCAGCAGAGGATGCAATGCTCTCTCTCTATCTCTATTGTGTGCTAGACGGCATGCACATAAATATGCATGGTGTGTGTGTGTTATTGTCTGGATTACATTTTAATTCTTACATTTATATGAAGTGTGTGTTTGGCCTCAAAAATGTGATGATGTCACATTCTCTGGCAGAGTTGAACACTTTGAAATGGTTTTGAGTGCCTGAGCGAGAGAAACCTTCAAAAACTGTGCAAAACGTCGTAATCTGACAATCAATTTGACAACATCAGGGATGTTAACAAAATGTTGAACAAACTGTGCAGCTTCCAGCGAAGTGTGTGTTTATCTAACGCACATGCAGGGCCAGCGAGTGACCCACACACAGACAAATTACCACCGAATGGCTTTCCAGTGTCCAGCAGGCCGTATCATTCAATCTGTTTGTTTTTCCTTTCAATAAACTAAAGCATCTGCCTTGATTTTTGCCATTAATAAACCATAAAATAGTACTGTTTGGATTTCTGTTCAAGTGTACATATAATGATTATTGTCTCTTTTTGTCATCTTCACAAACTGTACATAGTCCATGCAATTAAATTATTTGGAAATTTAAATAGTGACTATCTGTGCAAAAGTCAGAAAAACCGCCCAAGCCCAAAAAGTGTCTTGAAAACGTGTTTTCATTGCAAAGCTCAACTTCTTTTGCCAGTTTTGTAATGTACAAGGTTAAAATTAAATAAGTACAAGCACAGTTTTCCTCTGCAAGCAGACGAGAGGAAGAGTTTTTTTTTCTCTTTTAAAACTTAATTAAGTGCCCCCTCTGGCTCACTATAATATATCTGCACTAGTTCAGAGGATATAAAGATTATTTTAAAGCTATTTACCAAAATCAAACCTTAATCTTTTTTTAAATGGATAGTCCACCTTAAAATGAAAATGAAGTCTGTGGTTAGTAATGTTTTTGAAGGCATTGATGTATAAAATATACAGTAATATTGTGAAATATAATTACAACTTGACTATAATTACAACTTACAACTTTACTGTTTTAACACAAATGTAATTTCTGTGCAAAGCTGAATTTTCAGCATCATTACTCCAGTCTTCAGTGTCTGATCCTTCAGAATGTATTCTAATATTCAGATTTGATACTCAAGAAATGTTTCTTATTGTTATGAGAACTGAAAACAGTTGTGCCGCTACATTTTTTTTTTTTTGGCGAAACTAAGAAAAAGTTTACTTTGATTAATAAAACGTTTTAAAATACACTATTTATTAACATTATAAATGTCTTTTGGTGTCACTTTTCATTAATTGAATGTAATGTTTTTGAATAAAAGTATTGCAAAAAAGCAACAGTTTATCACACATTTATGGTGCTTTTTATCCTATTTAAAGCTGAACAACCCTAGCTTCAATGCATTTGTGTTGTATGTAAAAGAGCCGCTTGGGTTCCAAGCAACAAAAGGGTGCTTAAATAATGAGACAATTTGCATTTTTGGTCGAACTACCCCTTTAATGTCACTTAACTCATTTGCTCTCTTAACCTTAAGAGTGACCCCAAACCCTTAGCTTGACCTCTGACCCCTCGATCCACCTCAAAGGGTGATTTGCGCGAAACTCCAAGCCTAAATAAACGATTTCTTGAGACACAGTACCCACGAGTCCGCTCTCACCCCGGGGAGGATGCAGCTCAAGATTCAGGCCTTCCCAGAAACTCGAGCAGAACTCCTCCAATACAAACACTCATCAATAAGTAGTCACATCGCATACTGGACGCACTGCGACACTCCGTAAGACCTCATCTACATGAGAACATTCCCTCCACGCCTGTCAGAGTGCATATGTGTGTGTATGTGTGCGAACAAAGGCGAAGAGGGGTCGAAAAACAATTACGGTAAAAAATGACTAATATGTCACAGACGTGCTGAAGTACTTTTTTTCCCTCGCTTCATTCGCTCTTTTTTATCCTTTCTTTTCAAAGTCACTATAATTACAAACAAAAGGGTTGATTTCTCTCCAGCTCTAGGCATGATAATGGAGAATCTAGTGGGAATCGAAGATACGGACACACACACACATGCATCGACGCAAAGTGACGAGAGGTTTACACAATGTATGCACACATGCACACACTGTAAACGTATGTGTCTTCTTGTGTAACTTGTTCAAACACAGCTGCTCTTAGTTGGTGACAGAAGACAGTGAATCAAAACACTTAGAACTTGACACGCATGCATGAGTCTTTTTGTGAACAACAGCACAGGTGGTAGTATACTGGGCATTGCAAATAGTAAAAAGTATTGTCGCTGTCCAGTACAAATATCTAAACACTCCTAATCAAGATGCAAATATACCTGAGAAGCAAAATGGCTTCAAAGAATAGTTTGCCCAAAAATTATAATTCTGTCATCATTTACTCACACTCAAGTAGTTCCAAACCTGTATGAATTTCTTTGCTCTGTCGAACGCAAAGGAAGATATTTAGAAAAAAATTGGTAACCAGACTGTTTTGGTCACCTCCGACTTCCAAAGAAAAATAAACTACTATGGAAGTCGATGGTGACCCAAAACAGCCATTTCTTCAAAACATCTTCCTTTGTGTTCAGCAGAACAAAGAAATTCATACAGCTTTGGAACGTCTGACGGCACCCATTCACTGCAGAGGATCCATTGCTGAGCAAGTAATGCTACATTTCTCCAAATCTCTCCAAAAATTAAGCAGGTACATATACATTTTTGATTATTTTTTTCCAAGTCATTTTCCTTCTAAATGTACCTAGACTTAATGTTTTACTGGAAAACAAGACAAAAATCATTATTTGCAGTGAGGCTTTGACAAGCCATCCAGTGATAGAAGAGCAAATCCTGCTTGATCCAGCAGTTAGGGAGAACATTTGGTCAATTTAAACTAGCACACAGACCACAAGCACACACAAGTGCAAGCACACAAGCTCACAGCATGCATCTGAATGTCATCATCGGTGCTGATGAGATGCCAAACAGTAATGACACCCAGATCACCTACACATGACTGCCAAGTGTGTGTGTGTGTGTTTATGCCCCACATCACCACACGTGTTTGCATGCAGTACGGCTACGACGAGACTAAAAGAACCCAGCTGCTAATGAACACGTCAAATGTGTGTGTTGTCTTTGTCAGTGTGTTTGTTTGTTTAATGCATTGCCACGATTTGAGGGACTGTGTGTGTTTGTGTGTGTGTGTGTGTGTTTTAGACCAGAGATTAGAGCATCTGTTCTAAAGAGAGGAGTGGGTATTTTCGTCTTTCTCTCGTCACATGCCCCTGTCATCCCTCCATTTTCCATTTTTACATGCAGCTCCAGATGTTGAAGAACTGAAATATTAAATTACAGAAATTGGCTTGTTTCTGCACTTTTGGCTATATCAAAACAGCCCTTCCCTAATGCAGTCTCTCTGTAAGACGAATAACATACCTTAAGCAAGAATGCAGACACAGTCGCAAATGCAGTGCATCGCAATTGTACAGTAAGATGTTTCTCTTAAAAAAAAACAAATAATAATACTGTTTTAGCAAGAATGTGTTAAATTGATCAAAATTTCAAAACATTTACATTGCTACAAAATATTTCTGTTTAAAATAAATGCAAATAAATAAATACAAAAGTATCACAGTTCATTCAAAAATGCTAGGCAGTACAAATGATTTCATAATGAATAATAATAAATGTTTCTTGAGCTGCAAATCAGCATATTACAAAGATTTCTGAAAGAAAGACGTGACACTGAAGACCCCCTGCTGAAAATTCAGCACCGCGCTACATTATATAAATCACTTATTTTAAATAGTAAAAATCTTTTAAAATTTTAACATATTTACTGTATAGGACACTCAAAAACACTGCACCTCAGCACTAGAGACTCTTTCAAATGTTTCTGTGGTATTAAATGCATTACTAGTCAAGTAATTATAAAATAAATGTTAATGCCCGCAATACAATGTCTGATGCTGCGATCGCAAAAGTGTACTACAAACTGCACAACAAGACATTTCAGAGCACAGAATAGAGTAGCTAGAAATTGCATACCCACTGGTTCAGATGATAGATCGTCTCCCTCCATTATTGTCCACAGTCTGGTGGTTCTCCCTCTTTCAGGTTCTAGGTGTGTTCTGCTGCACGGCTGTTCTGGATTAATTCTGGATGATTGTGGAGACTCCTGAAGGTTCAGACATTTTCTGGGCCAGCTGCTCAGAAACATTACAAAAGACATTAGCTTACCCATAAATTAGGGCCCAGCCACATCAGCAGATTGTTAATTCACTTTGAGTTCCCTGTAACCAGGTGCAAAAACAAAAACAAGGGGCCTAAAACAGAGCCCTGTGGGACACCGAGGTGCTCACTTACAGAAGTCTACTGAGAGATGACTCAAGCCTCTGAACATTCACACACAAACTCCCACATACACACACTACCTGCGGCCATTGTTAAAGAAAGAGATGTTTTCCTCGCTTGGTAAAGCGTGTATATGGATTTATAAGGCGGTTCAGTTGTTTGTGTCCAAAACAGCGTGATTAAACTGTGTGTGTGTTTTTCTTGTATTCATATGTTTATGTACGCATTTGCAGTGAAGGGTGGAGACTTACGTGTGTCAGATGTATGTTTATGTGTATGCGTGTGGCACATGTGCAGTGACTGCGTACGTCTGTTATGTATATGTGATGAGTGTGTATGTGTGTGTGATTGATATGTGATGTGTATGTGGTGCGTGTGTGTGTGTGTGTGTGTGTGTGTAGGAGCCCGTCTGCTCAGGGCATTGGTTGAATTGTTTCCACATGTGTCTTAATGCAGTTCTAGGCGCAATGGGTGGGGGAGAAAATGTGTGTGTGTGTCTGTTTTGAAGGGGGGGGGCATCAGGTTTCATAGCGCCACAGACCACATCTGGGCCTCCGTGAGCAGAGGTAAAGTTCCCACGACTAACCACACACAACACACACATGCATGGATGTATTGCATCAAAAGATGCAAAACATGACGTACACACATGAAAACCACATGGCACAGGTTAACAAGTGAGCAAACACACATGCACCAGCAGCATGATGTAACGCATATCCAGCAGCGACAATCAAAAACATCACACACACACAAACACGCAGCACACACCCTGGTTCGCTGGCACGGCAGTTCTCCTGCCATGGGCACACGGGCGTTTCACTGGCATTAAACACATGGTAGGAAAATGTGAATGTATTCGGTAATCGCTCCTCTATTGCACCCAGAGAGGGAGAAAAAGAGCTCTCCTACATCTCATTTACACAACAAACAGAGAAAAATGAGGGAGGAAAAAAAAAGAGCAAAAAGAAGAGAAAAATTCTAATAGGCTGCAGTTGGGCATGTCTGGACTGAGATTAAAGAGAGAGAGAGAGAGAGCAGAACAAGAAAGAGAACATGAGAGAGGGAGGAGAGGTGTGAGGTAGAGGGGAAAAGAAGGATGGATGAACAGCAGCCATAAGAGCAATCTTGGACACCTATCATAATACACTTCAAAATATCATTGCATTACACAACAAAAAATTACAGCAAATATTAGTTAAGGTATAGAAAGATGCACAGGCACGCTTTGCAATCCATACTTTTGGCAAAAAGATGTTTGGTGGCTTGAAATGATAAAACAGTTACAGTGTTGAACATGAAGCCAGACAGTTTATTTGTGGTTAATGGATGATGAATGTGATTCTCTACCCCCGTTTAAACACTTGAGAAGAATTGCCAACTTCACAAGCTTATCAAATTAAAACAAACATGCAAACAATACTAATACTACTACTAATAATAATTCAATGTCCACATTAAATACAGAAATAAAATAACGATAAATAGCTGTTAATAGGTCAGGATGCAGGAGCATTTTTACTACAAAATGTAGCGCTCACTTCTCTATCACGCCATCTTCTCTATCTCACATGCATGTGCCAAATGTTGGCAACTCTGTTCATGTATCCACTTGAAATAACATGCTATTCAAAAACACTGAAATTTCAAACACGAACCTTGTGAAAAGAAGAGATCATGCCATGTACAGACATTTGCTTTGATAATCTATACATGTAAGTGTAACTCGAGTGTCCCAATACATTTCAGGGGCCACTGTTTGGTTTTGTGCATGCATGTGGTTAAATAAATCTGGTCAAGCAGAAACACAAAATCACACACACACAAATAGATCCCAGATTTGTTTACAAGCACTTGACCGGATTTACAAAACTACTGTGTAACTGAAGAGCCGGTTCTGATTTACCATCAGATAAGCATTTTACAAAGAGCAAGAAAAAGAGAGAGAGTTACTGCAATTCATTAATGAGTTCAGAAACCTTTAACACACAGTGAGCCAACAGTCAAACACACTTACACACACTCACTCACTCGCTTGCGCAACAGACCAACAGAGTCCAGGAAAACACAATTTTTACCAAAACATGCACATAACTACACACACATGAGCAGCTGACTCAGCTTTGAGAAACTCAGACAATCTGAGAAACTGTAGATCTCGATCATAACAGTTTAGAACCTTCAGAACCAGATCTCACAAAAAAAAAAAAAAAAAAAATTAATGTTTTAAAATTGCTTTTTCTGATTCTGTGTTATGATTGGTCGATGCAGTGTTCTGTTGGTGACATCACTAGATCTGGAGTAGGGTCAATCATTCAATCAAGTGTTTTAATGCAATAAAAATAATGTTTTATTAAAAATTACGTCTTGCACAGTAATTTTTAATGCATTAGTTGTAAATACTGTATGACCTGTTTTTCAGAGAACCAGGGAGATTCTGAGTTACTTGGAACAGGTTGCATGAAGTGTAGAGAACTGATGTGATGAAGAAAGAGATAAACATGACAGAAAGAGAGGAAGGTGATGAAAATGAAAAGGGAGAAATCGAGGGGAGGCAAATAAATATTAGTGGCCAAAAAGAAAGAATAATGAGAAACTGCAGAATGTAGCAATAAAGTAATGTGAAGGAAAAAAGAAGGTGAAAGGTGAAGATGAAGAGTTAGAGAGAGAGAAAGAGGACATTAGAGGGAGGAGATACGAAGCTTCTCAGATGTTTCTCCTAAGAAAAAGAGCTCAGTAACCCTACACGCATCTCCTTAAATGATTTAAGAGATCTCAACAATGTTTTTACCACATTAAAGTCTGCAGTTAGCAGAGATATCAGTACACCACAAATGATCGTCTTGCTCTGTATTTTCATTTTGTTTTCCAGTACAAATATCTAAACATTCTTAAATCAAGAGAAGCAAAATGACTTAAGATATTATGTTTTCTTTTCTAAAAAAATCTAAATCTAAAGAAAATATTTATCAAAATGAAGTGAGCTGATGCATAAAAAAAAACGAATATCTGCCAATAAAGCCCATTTTCCACTCCCCAAAATAAAATAAATAAATATATAGATTTATTTTTTTAACATTTATCAGAAAACAGGACTTCATCTAATATCTGGAGTACTGGAAAACAAAATAAAAAACTAAGAAAGAAAATGCATTTTGCTTTTAACTTCCAAATTGCTGCAGAGTGACTATCATCACTTTTTTAATGTTTTTAATTGTGTTCAGCTGGTGTTTTTGTGGTTTTAAGATGTATGAAGTCAGTTCTCTTCAAGTTCACACGGGGTGAGAATAGCATTCAGTATTAATATGATCAAGTAACCACAAACAAACACAAAATGTAACAGTATTTGTCTTTGTTACGTGTCTGCGTATCATTGTTCACTTTAAGGATGTGTCTCAAATTCCACAATTGCTTCAGACACGACGGCAGAAGAAAAGAGCAGGTGTGCAGGGAAAAAGAGAAATCTAGACTTCTCCCAAACTCACAGAGCTTATAGTTTCTACTTTTCCATAAGCCTCAGCTGAAGGCAGAAAATTGCGTCGATGCTTTTAAGTTTTACTGTTATAATTTTGAGCAGTTATGGCATTAAGAATCACTTCAGGCTGCTAGATTTCCCTGCTTCTCTCTCTCTGAGTCTGCGGTGCTGAACCATCAGCCAGAGAGAGACAAGTGCAGCTCTGTGGTGTGTGTGTCTGCCTCCTGTTTGGCAGAAATTGGCCGGGACAGTCACAATTACCCTGTGGCCGACCGAAGCATTTCCTGGGTAAGTGTGTGTGTGCTGGGATGCTTTGCTGTGGTGGCCTACATCACCATTAACTGCTTGCTTTACTGAAACATCAAAAACATGGCGCTGTCAGACCACATCCACATCAGCACAGAACATCGCCACAGCGTTTAACACTTTAAGTCTCATTCTTATCGATATTTTAGCTACAAAAATTAGCAAAATGTTAGCTTTGCTCACAACGAGGCCAATGACAGGACATGTAAAATCTGCTTTATACTTCAACTTCAAATCTTTTAATGATTTTTATAATCATTATTTCTCCCCCAAGTAACTTCTATAAAATGCAAAAGGAGAATGCCCAGGCTGCTCTTTTCCATTCAGTGTTGTTATTGTTAACTAAAATAAAAAATAAGCAATTGCATTTTATATTTAAACTAACTGCATTGGCTACTTACTGAAAATTACTAAAATTAAATAAAATTAAAACCTAATTAAAACCTAAAATTAAAAAGCTAATTCAATATCAATAAAAAATATTAAATACAATTAATAACAAATATTAATATAATTTAGTGTATTTTTATATATTATAATAAACTTTGCAAATACATTTCATCTAGCGGTTATTAGGGCATTATAACACACTCTGCTTAATATCTTCTAATGTAGATTTTAATGGGTCCACAGCATAACACACTGACTTCTAGAAACTTTTGAAGTATATGTAAACTTATTCTACTAACCTCAAACCTGGGGTGTCAAACTCAGTTCCTGACTCCTGCAGAGTTTAGTTCCAACCCTGCTCCAACATACATACTATGTAGTGTTCAAATAAGCCTTAATGACTTGATTAGCTGGATCAGTTATGTTTAATTAGGGTTGCAACTAAACTGTGCAGGGCTGTGGCCTTTAACCCCCGTGCCCTAAACCTACCCTAACAGTCTACTCTGGGAGTTAGTAGACATGTAGTTGCAAATTAATGAGAATTAGTTGACATGTAGTTAGTTAGTAGAATGAATCAAAATGAAATGTAACCAAAAACTTCAAATCTATGACTTCGGAACATTTGGAAAATCTGATGAATTACTTTTGCTTGTTTTTGAAGTTGACAGCCATAGTCACCATCTAATTCCAGCATTTGGAAAACAGCAGCAAAAACATTCTGCTAACTGACTCACGTGTAAAAATAACTTAACTTACTTTCATGTGCTATTAATCCACTTGTTTTCTTTTTGGGTGAACTATCCCTTTTGAAAGCGGTTCAACTGAACCTCATTGCACTTGTTTGTATTTGCAACTGAATCCGAGTACCTGGTACAGCCAAACCGCGTTCACCCTCCTTCTGTATTTGGAAGATCAGAGACGTCTGCAGGTGAGATGGACAGATCGGCCGTGAAAAACAGCTGCAGACAGGAACACCTGTCACCATGACACACACACCAGAGAAAAGAAGGAATTAGAAGAGGAAAAAATGTGCGTCTATGTGTGCATTGGTTTTGCTCCACTCCTAAGCAGCCTAATAGCTTCAATAAGACTGTGGTTTACACACACACAAACACTTCTCACTGTTTTGCTTCTCCAGGAAAAAGAACCCCAAAAACAGCCATTTATTTACTTTCAGCTGCATGTCTGTGGTATCAACCCTGCCAGAGAGAGAGAGAGAGAGAGAGAGAGAGAGAGAGAGAGAGAGAGAGAGAGAGAGAGAGAGAGAGAGAGAGAGAGAGAGGGGTACAGTACAGAGGAGCAGACAGGTTTGCCTTATTCATTTTAAAATTATTTATGTTGTTGCTGATCTTTCATCATCATTTTGGAAACTTGGTTGTTAAAGGTCTGATGATTATGATGAGAAATTTGTTCTTTATTGGTAGATGCGTTTATCGAAAGTGACTGAAAGTAAACTTTATAGATGAAATCATTGGAGGTCACAGAGTGGCTGTGCTGTTGCACACTAACAGACGCTCAAATTCTGTTACAATATCCAAATGTCTCATCGCCAGCTCTCACTGAAAATGAATTATAAGCGTTCACAGGGTATCGGTTCTTAAAGGTGCAGCTCCACAAAGCAGCCAGATGTTTTATTAATTTCATTAATTTTGTTAATTTTTATTGCATTTCATTGTTGTTTTTACTGTTTTTGTAAAAAAAAAAAAATGAAACATCTTGGCGAAAAAAAATAAATATAACATGAAATGTTCAACCTTCAGCAAGCTGGTTTAGTGTAGTATTATTTATATACTATTATTAATACTTTGCACTGGCTTTTATTTCTTACTTTTATTTTAAGTTAATGTTAAGTTAATTTTAGTTTATATTTCTGTGCTTTTGTCATTTTTATTCACACATTATCTACCAATTTCTACATAGCTTATATGTAAAATAAAGCTATATATGTGTATATATATACTGTGCAAGCCAAAAGTTTGGACACACCTTCTCATTCATTGTGTTTTCTGTATATGTTTCATGAACATTTACATCAGTAGACTCTCACTGGAGGTATCAAAACTATGAATGAACACATTATGTACACATTATGAGTTATGTACTTAACAAAAAAAGGTGAAATAACTGAAAACATCTTTTGTATTCTAGTTTCTTCAAAATAGCCAGCCTTTGCTCTGATTACAGCTTTGCACACTCTTGGCGTTCTCTCCATGAGCTTCAAGAGGTAGTCACCTGAAATGGTTTTCACTTCACAGGTGTGCCTTATCAGGGTTAATTACTGGCATTTCTTGCTTCATCAATGAGGTTGGGATCATCAGTTGTGTTGTGAAGAAGTCAGGTTACTACACAACCGACAGCACCTATTGGTTAAGAAATGAAGTTCAGTCAGTCCGGAAAATTGCAAAAACTTTAACTGTGTCCCTAAGTGGAGTGGCAAAAACCATCAAGCTCTACAACTAAACTGGCACACATGAGGACCGACCCAGGAAAGGAAGCCCAAGAGTAACCTCTGCTTCTGAAGACAAGTTCATCCGAGTCACCAGCCTCAAGTTAACAGCAGCTCAGACCAGAGACCAGAGAAATACCACACAGAGTTCTAGCAGCAGACCCATCTCTAGAACAACTGTTAAGAGGAGACTGCGTG